>RJWT010001097.1:0-52220 GCA_004365215.1 Cuniculus paca
GTGGTGGCTCACGCCTGTAATCCCAGCACTCGAGAGGCTGAGATAGGAGGATCATTGTGAGTTTGAGACCAGCCTGGGCTACAAAAGTGAGCCCCAGGCCAGCCTGAAGTGCATAGTGAAACCCTGTTTCAAAAAGACAAAAGTGAATAAAATAAAACAGCATCTTTAAAAATAACACTATAGAAAAATAAATACTTATTTAGCATTTCTGCCCCTTGATGTTTCTTCAATGGTATAAAGTATTTTGCAGTTTTAACTATGGCCTGGTCCCATGTCTTCACTTGGTTTAACTGCCTCCTGTCCAGATCAAAGAGGTGCTATCTAAAATAATCATACTGAATTTAACCTAGAATGTAAGTGACAGAATACTGCATACTAAGAATCACATGTGCAACTAATAACCTACCAAGTGACAGCAGTGTTTCATTTAATTCAGTGTGAAACATGCTCCTGGGTAATCAGACACTGACACTTTAAATGACATTTTTGTTCAGAAGTTGCTTCATGTCCATTGTAGGTATTGATCATCAGTTTATAAACACGGAACACTGCAAAAGTGGGAGAGGGAGGAAAAACTAGGTCGCTGGGCTTCCCCCTTTAGCAGCATTTCTCCCTCGTGTCGGAAAATCTTGGCTTCTGCACGTTCCTTCCCAAAGCCATTAGATAATGTTATTAGGAGCCAACTCACTGTCACCTTCTTTCACTGGCCTTTAAATTTGCTGATTTAATTACATGAGCTTGCAATGACAAATGTGCAAGTTCAGGGCATCCATTTTCATATTTCAATTTTCAAAAGCAAACTCTCAAACATACAGAGTTAGTTGAAATTGACTTCTCTCCTAAATGAATGTTTTTAAGGACTATTGCTTCATTTCAAATAATCAGTAAAAGGAAGGACAACTGAAAAAATTTTTTAATTAATTTGTTAAGTCATTTTTAAAGGAGTTTCTTAAATTAAATACTGCTAAGGATGAAGAACTTAGGAATGGAAATATTTATTTATATATTTATATACTTGCAATACACTATGCTAAATCATGTTTTTGCTACATTTATTATTCATAATCTATGCAGATTTGTTTGACTAGGATTCCCAAAATGAATGAAATGTAGCAATTTGAAAGGTTTAGACAAGAGTGGCTGCTCAGCAAACGTGCTGTCATCACCATTCTGCATTCAGACCAACGTCAACCAAAGCAGAAACTATTGCAAAGGGAGAGGAACATGGAATTCAATGATTCCAACAATATTCATGGATCTCTTGGAAATATTAAATCACTCCATCTCCCCAGTGATTTTCTTCATGCCCCTTTCTAATCAATCTACATTACATATGTATCAATTACATTGTAATTTTTCTCAACTTAAGTTGCTTTGCAAACTTTTGGACCTCATTCAGGTTTTTGCATAATACTGCCTCCTCAATTGATCATTACATGAAGACCAATATTAACTCTCCTTACAGAAATGTCCAAAAATATATTTTTAAAAAATATACTTAATAATATAAATATATTTAACACATTTAATATAATTATAATATAAATATATTTAATACATTTAATATAAATATATGCAATATGTAAAATATATTTAATGTAATATAAGATTAATATATTTTTAAAAATATGTTTTAGGGCCAGGGATATAGCTCAGCAGCACAAGTACTGCCTGGAAAGTACAAGGTCATGAATCTGATCCCCAGTAATAAAAATAAATAAATGAATAAATAAATAAACATTTTTAAAATCTGTTTTTTTAAAATCTGTTTTTAAAAATGTGTTTTAAAAATAATATTTTTCAGGAATAATTATCAGTGGGAAAGGAAGCTATTTCCTTTTAAGTATCATCATCTTAATATCATTGCCTATATTCTGCAAGTATTTCAGTTCATGAAGAAACAT
Organism: Cuniculus paca; assembly: GCA_004365215.1. Lineage (NCBI taxonomy): Eukaryota > Metazoa > Chordata > Mammalia > Rodentia > Cuniculidae > Cuniculus > Cuniculus paca. The sequence continues at coordinate 1,905 of RJWT010001097.1, forward strand.
AGTTACAGATTTTAAGCAACCAGACTCATCCAAATGTTTCTAATTTCTAGCTTTACTATGCATATGGACTGTTCATTTGATTCTAGAGATCAACTATAAGACTGGTTCTGTCAATATAATTCTAAATCAATTTGGACACTACGCATACTGTTTCCTGTACATGCATGTGCATGAAAAATGAAAATGCTAGGTTAAATAATTAACTCTCCCCATATTTCAAAAGAAAATAGAATGTCTTTGTTGTGGTTAAAAGGTGGTTTATTCATCAAGCATGTTTACTGAAGGTTACAAGTTGCAATAGAATCTGAGAGGAAATGGCAGGAAGAAGGACTTTGGGAGAAGTGGTTATACACACAATAGATAATAAATGACTCAAGTCTTGCTTGAAGGTTAGAATTAATCAGAAAAGCTACAAAGATTTTCTAAGCATAGAGAATAACTTGGAAAAGTTCTATTAAAGTGCATAAGTTTTTTATAAAACTATAATAGAATTCAAAATCAGAAATGTTGGAAGATGTGCTGGAGTTGTCGGTAGGAATCAGTTTTTGTGAAGTGTCTTCCACGTTAAATTGAGCAGAGACTTGACTCTGAATAGTTTTTCAAGCAAGGATCATCATAATAACACTATTAATTGCAATGTATTTTCTCCCCATTGTTGCCACAACATATATTTACAAACTTACTGTTCTTGTCAGAAGTCTGAGTATGCTCAAAGGTATCAGCAAAGCCGTGTTCCCTTCTCGAAGCTCTAGAAAGCTTTGCTCATTTATTTGTTGGTATAATTCAGTACCTTGTGGCTATTGGAGAGAGACAAATGTGTTCGTTCTGGCTACCAGTTCAAAGTTATTCCTGGCTTTTAGAAGCTACCTATGCTCCTTGGCTTGGAGTAATCTTCAAAGCCACCAACCACCTTCCCCAATTTTCATGGCCAGTGGTGTCCAACTGAACCCTGGTCACATACTAATCTTTCCTCTTTCTTCTGTCATCATGAGTCTGGAAATATTCTCAGTTTTCAGTGACTCAGATAATTGTACTTTACATTCAGGATAATTTGTGAGGATCTCCTTTTCTTAATGCTAATCTGATTAGCATCAATTCCACCTGCAAACTTATTTCTATTTTGTCATGCAGCATAACATGATCACAGGTTCTAAGAAGTAGAAAATAAACTCCTTTCGACTGTCATTATTCTGTGTTCTAATGATTTATATCCATCCCACATGCAAAATACATTCACCTCAAGATTTGCAAAGGTGTCATCTTATTGTAGCATCAACTGAAAGTCAAAAGTTCCATCTAATTCTAATCAAGTCAATAATTCTTATCTTGACATCTAAACTATTTAATTCAGGTACAAGGGAGGTAGCTGATTTTTGTAACTGATATAGAATCTGATGCAAAATTCTTCACACTATGCAGCTCTCAAGTGGAGAGAAACAAATTATGAGCTTCAAAAACACAATGGTAAGTCAGGTATATGATGAAATTTACAGGTATTCCATTTCAAAGGGGAGAAGGGAGATGACAAGAAGGAGTCACCAATCTCCAAAAAAGTCACCTTCGATAATACCTAAATTGCTGTGAACAGAAAGTGAACAAACATGTAGACATAGAAGATGCTGCTGGTAGGGGTTTGGAAGAGAACAAGAAACATCTCATTAGGAACCTAGAGGAAAGACTAGCCTGATTACATAGTGATGAAGAGCTTAAAACTCTGTGTCCTACAGTTATGTGGAAAATGGAATTTGTGGACCTTGGATCTTTAGCTGAGGTTGTTTTATAAAAAATGTTGAAAATAAAGCTGATAAAACATCAGATAAGAAGCTTCTGTGGGAAGAAGAGAGACACAACTTGAGCAAGGTTTGGAGTTCGTTATGGTTTGTGTCTAGGTGGCCTCCCAAGCTTCATGCAGTCATGGAGGCAGCTGAATCTAGCATTTGTGATTGGTTCCTTGTCTAGCACTGGGATTGGCGGTGTGAGTGTTGCACCGGCCCAGGGGTGGAGCCAAGATACAATGTAAGGCCAGGAAGTGCTTTTCCCTCTTTTGTGCTATGTGCTCATGTTCCTTGCAGTCAGGCTGCCCCCTCAGCTAAGCCACCCTGCCTTGGAACCAGCTAAGTATGGACTGAAACCTTCATAATTGGAAGAAATAAACCTTCCCTTCCCTAATTTTGGGCATCAGGTATTTTGTCTCAACAATGAGAGAAAAGTAACCAAGACAGTGTTGCTGATGTTGTCTTTGAAGACACAGCTAGGAACAAAGGAATGTGAATAGCTTTTTCAAATATGAACACTCCAGTATTTAAAAAATTAATTCAATAAGTATGAGGCTCATGTGTTCCTAATGAGATACAAAAAATGATACCTTCATATTTGACTCACTGATATTTCTAGGGTTACTCAGTTCTGATTGCCTCAGCAGAGTGTCTTTGTCTAAACTAAATTTCTAACTAAACAATAGCAAGTAGGATACACATGAGCAGGCATGTTGAAATCTAATAAATGCATTTTAAATTTATTGCATAAGCTTATGCTAGATAAAATTGCATATTGCCTCTTCAAAACTGTAATCACTTTATTGCATTGCATGTTTTGGGGGGTAAAATTTAAAATGATGTCTACATGTTCATATGGAACATGCTATATGAGCCAACAATAAGGGTAAACAGAGTTGAAATTTCTACTTTCAAATACACTTAATAATAGTATATTTAAATTGTGTGCACCCTTACCAAATGACAATATAATGCATTTCATATGTCTTGGTTACTTTTCGCTCGTTACTGAGACAAAATACCCAACACCCAAAATAAAGGAAGGAAAGGTTTATTTAGCTCACTGTTTGTGGAGCCACAATCAGCTGGCTCCAAGGCAGGGTGGCATGGCACAGGGGCAACACCTCAAGGCAACAGCCAGAGCAAAAGGGGAGAACAAGCTTCTCCTCGGTTATAGTGTACACAGGCCAACCCCACCTCCAGGGCAGATGTAGCACTCAAAATCTCTGTGCCCTCCTCTTCCACAGGATGAGGATATTTACAAAGGATCTTGGTTCCCTGCTGAGTCTCTCAGTTAAACTTCTAAACTTCTCAAATTGATACAATGTATGCTTGATACATTGTTATGGTTGATACCAGAACATCATATATACTGATAAAATGTGCTGAATGTAAAAATTATTTTCTTTCCCTATAACATTTTTCTGAGATTTTTCAACAGAGTATAAAATAACACAGAGATAAGGAGTGTCGCCAAACTCTTCAGTAAAGCCAAGAATCTCAGCATATATTTCAAATGTGCTTATTTCCAGAAAACCAGAGACATACTAACTCAGCATATTTTTATGCAAATAGCAATTAAGGAGCAGGAAAAGCTGATGACCCCAGTTTATTTTAGGCAATGCAAATTATCACTTAAAAGCACAGAGAAAGACATTCTATAAGTTAGTAATGCCTTGTTAATCTTCATTCAAAAGCAATCCTCCCCTCAAAAAAAAAAAAAAAAAGACCTGACTATGAAGAATAAAGAAATATGGTCATAGCTGCCAAGTGAGCAGATGTTCTGCTGAATTCTGTACCTTGCCTACCCTTGTGGAAGCAGATCCTTGTTGGGAGAAAGATCATCAGGGCAGCCAGCAGGGGATTCATCAAACCAGGATGGGCCTTTCACGAGCTTCTTCATCAGTTATGTTCCAGTAAACAGGGCACAAGTCTAAGAAAACAGTGAAAGACAAACTTTTAACCAAAACTCTCGTGAGTCTCTACATCTGACATTTACTTGGTTCCTCTCCTGTCCTCTCGTGTTGACTCCTGCTCAGAAAGTTGTCTTGGGGACCCCACCTACTGCTCCAAGCCTTTTCTTCTCTCCAAAGTTCTCTCCCTCTGCTACCTGCTCTGTCACTTGCCCTTAGATCTTGACCACCCAAAGCAGGCTATTCCCAGACTCATCAAAACATGATCAGTAGCAATCAATCAGTGAAGGACTATAAACTTACAAGTGACTCATTTGAAAAATCTTTAAGTGACATCAAATGTGTGACCATCCTGAACATGAACTTTTCAGCCTCTTTCTTTGATGCTATCACTATGCATTATCTATTCTTATTCGTTTTTTTGCCTTTTTGCCTTCTGAACCACAGAGCATCAAGAATAGTGGTAAAAAAGACCAATGCCTCTTGTGTTTTACATTTTTTTCTTCACAAGCACCTAGTGGTACTGCCAAGCCTTCCAGGCAATGATGAGCAGGATGGTCCATTGTTAGAGTCATTAGCATACTCCACGCTACAGAAGTCGGTAGCCTTAGAGTCTTAAATATATCAAATATTAAACTTTACTTACTTCAGAAATTCTCTTTTCTATTACTGAGATCAAAATCACAGATGTTGGAAATGAATATATGGGGTGAGAGGGATGGGAGAGGTTGGACAGTGGGTCCAAATCTCAGTTAAACAGGAGCAAAAGTTCTGTTGTCTGCTGCACAGTAAGGGAGTTTTGCTGTTTCAGTGGAATTCCACAATTTTCTCTATTTCTATGGTTTAGGTCTGAACTCTTCCCCCAAAGTCTTTTGGATTTTAAGATGGTTGCCTCATGGGGGTCTTACAATCTGTGAGTTAAAATAAGCCTCTCTTTTTTAAATTGCAGGTTGTAGATATTTTGTCACAATAGGTAGAAAGTGAGTGAGACATTTTCATTTGAACTCCACCCACCTTTACCTTCTGAATATTAACATGAGAAGAATTGATATTATCCTGGAAATGTTTTCCTAGAACTTGATATATACAATGGTACATTTCATAAGATATTGTTTTTCTTCTACGCAGGATTTCCTCTACTGTTTCTTGTGTAAGCGATTTGCGATGAATACTTTCAGTTATTCAGCAACATCACATGGTTCTCTATTAACTCGTATAAATTTTATGTTTTTCTTAATGTCTCAAAGTTAAATTTAAAAAAAACACAGAAAACCTTTCAGAGGAAGAATGTGCCTGTGCAGATGATGCGTTTTCTAGCTTCAGTCGCAGGGTGGTTCCTCCCTGCTGCTGAAGAGCAGACAGATGGAAGAGGCAGAAGAGGGGCTCAGCAGTGCTTCCTACTGACTTTTCTATTTTGGGAGGACATCCAGCTGCACCTTACAGAAAACGCATGAGTCTCCCTGCTTTGGATCAAATTCATGAAACAGAAGATATTGGTAGGAGTAAAAAGAACTGCTTTTTTGTCTTAATTTCCCAGAATAAAGTTTTCTGAGAAATTTCTTAGGGGAGATAATTAAAGAAAAGAATCAAAATGGCAATGAGTTTTGTTGTAGAATTGAGGGAAATCTGCTCTGAACACAAAGTACACTGGTCTCAGGATTTTGAACATGTTGAATGTTAAAGCTTGTCTCAGACATCCTGACATCATTATCACATTCACAATTACAATATTTTAAGACAGAGTCACAATTTTGAGTCTAGGAGATAAACAAACAATAAGCAGCTGGGACAGGGATCTGAGCAAACCAAGATAACCCTGCAGAAAATTGGAACCCAAGGGAAAGGGGCTCCCTGAGTTCTGCCTCAGGATACTGTCAGGGAAGTCTGCTCCTCCCAACATCAGAGGCTGAGCTACAAAGGCAGCCACACTGCTTCAAAGATGGGGACTGAGGAAGCAGAGATAAGCCCTGGAAGTTTGGCGTACAAGAGAAATCTGCACCTCCTGACGTCAGAAGCCTAGCCACAAAGGACAGCTGCATTCATGGTCTCATTTTTGTGTGGCCACCAACATGGTCCAACGAAGTGCACATAATCCTCCAAACTCAGGCACCTCCTCAGCACCCTCCTTTGTAGCCCCTCTCAGTTAGGAAGAGCTCCTCTTTGTTTGTTCTAGTGAGCTACACATGGTTCATTCCCCAGCTGCATCTGTGGACTTCATGCTTCCTCTTCAGAACAAGATCTCAGAGGGAAGACACAGTTTGATGTCCCGGGTGTTGACACATTTTAGTCATTAGTAAGTAAAGACCTCAATATCTTGTATTAAAAATAAGAAGCAATAAAGTTCCAAAAGGCATAAGAAAAGAATTGCATGTATTTTCTGCTGTATTCTGGTTTTTTTTGGCACCTGGGATCAAACTCATGACCTCTTGCTTGCCAGGCAGACACTTGTGCTGCTGAGTCAAATCCCTGGCCCTCTGCTGTATTCTTTTAGCAAATCAAGACTTGAGAAAACCTTTAAAATAACCATCTATTGTCATCTTTAAAAAAAAATACTACTTTCTGAATAGACATTTCTCCAAAGAAGCACAAATGGCCAATAAGTACATGAAAAAAAAATTCAATATTTTTAGCCATCAGGGAATTGCAAATCAAAGTAATACTGAGACTGCATCTTACTCCAGCCAGAATTGTTAATGCTCAAGAATACACAAAACAGCAAATGCTGGTGAGGATGTGTAAGCGAAAGAATCCTCTTCCATGTTGTTTTTGAGAACATAAACTAGTACAACCACTACGGGAATCAGCATGGAGATTCTTCAGAAAGGTGAAAGTAAAAATTCCATTTGCCCCAGTTACACCTCACCTAGGTATGTTCTCAGAAAAGTTAATGTCATCGTACTACAGTGATATGTACAAGCCTGTGTTTGCAGCAGTGGAGTTCACAATAGCTAAGCTCTGGAAGCAGTGTAGATGCCCATCAACACACAAATGGGTTAAAAAATGTGCTACACGTACACAACAGAATTTTACTTAGCTATGAACAAGCATGGATTCATGTCATTTTCCAAAAAAAATGGATGAATCTTGAGCCCATAATGTTAAGTGAAATAATTCAGACATAGAAAGCTAAATAAAATGGTTTCTCTTGTATAAGAAACCCAAAGTATAATTACGAGAATAAAATAAAGAAGAGATGGTAAGAAATGGGGAGGCAGAATTTTTGGAGATTGTAAAGTGGAAAGGAGAAAAGTAGAGAGTAGAGAAGAACAAAATAAAAAGCGATTAAGGTATGATATGCATATATACCAATTTCCCAAAAGGAATGTAAATATTGTTTGCTATATATATATATATATATATATATATATATATATATATATATGTATATATATATATATATATATATATGTATATATATGTATATATATATATGTAATTTAAGAAACACAATCTTAAAATGTTGTAGAAATAAAGATAATTCATAAGTGGTGTTCTATAACTCAGACTCAAATATTTATAGAATGATTTATTATGTAATCTCTAGAATGTGAAGCAGTGTTCTGTTATTAAAAATGAAGAGTTTAACAACTATAATTGGCAGGAAAAATACACAAGACATGGTGACTGGAAAAAAGATGCATAAATGAATATATTTTGCAAGCTTTCTGAAGTATGTAGGAATATGCTGCATATTACCTGTAGGCTTTGTAAATTTTCATTAGAGGTATTTATATTCTCTTTCATTTCTTGCAGCAGCCTCTAAATTTTCCATCATAAGTTTGTATAACTAGAAAATAAACATAAACATTAAAAATTTGAAATTTTCATGCCTAAAATAGTTAATCAAAAAACCAATGTAAAAATCAGATTATTACCATGCAAATAATCTTTTCAGTAAGCCATTAACAACCCATTTGCAGATATGAAAGAAAAAATCCATAAATTATTGGCAACTTTTAGCTGGTTACATGATCAGGCGATGTCAATGCTTGCTGATAGCATGGGAATAACGTGTACCTTGGGGAGGTAGTGGGTTTCATGGGGTCCATTTAAGGGAAGCTGAGGAACTAGAGGAGACACAGCACCAGAGTCCACAGACCGAAGACGTCGATCCCCAGTTATAAGCAGCATAGCCTCATGCTGCCCCTGCCCAGGCAGATCCCAGAAGAGGCCAAGTTTGTGAAGGCTTTGTCCAAATGTGACCTGAGGACGCCTAGAATGGATCTCACAACGGAGCAGGAGGCTCCTCCCTCTCTATGCACTTGAATTTGAGCAAAAGCCCAGGACCAAGCCTCCTTCCATTCTTCTAAGAGAGGTAGAAAATAAAATAACAAAGACCCAGGAAATCTCCCAGCCTCCTGAAATTTGCAGATATGAAAGAAAAAATCCACAAATTCAAGACTCATTAATTGGCCTTGACAGTCAATTCATACATTAGGAAAATTTTGGTCAAATAAAGCAATGGGTCTTAGTTTCAATAGTTGGTCTAATAATAAACTAACAGTAGCCTTTATGATCAGGTGAAAAAAAATCACATAGTTTTTGAAATAAATGTAAAAACTATTGACAATAATGTCCAAGATCATTAATTTAATGGTTTATACAGTCAATTGGTAAAATGTATGTATTTATGTAAACCATGCAGTGAGCGACCAGCTCCATCAAAGAAAGGACTTTAGTTCTGAAGTGTCATTGCCATGGCTACAGCTCCCGGAGAATGAATTCAGACTTTCTCTGAAAAGCAGGATTTATTTTTAAATAAGGACTTCAGTGACACCTTCGTCTTTGCAAATGTGTAACTCAATGATTTATGCATGAGAGGGAGAAGATTGCAATCCCATCAAGGTTTTAGAGTCCAAATGAAACAAATTTGAAGACATTTACCTTTCGTTCTGTGTGATAGCACATTTTCACATATATTTTCAGATAATTGCCATAATTTTCTCCTTCACTTTGGCTGAGAATTCCCCAATTCTTCACACACTTTTTTCCCATTTGGCCTCTGGGAACAAAGAAGAGCTGAGATTATGTAAACCCAACACTTGCAGATTCCTAAAATGAAGAGCAAACAGATGGAGACAGCCAGGAAAACAGCAAGGAGAGGCTCTTGGTTACTATGGAATCGCTAGCAACTCCAGAAAAGCCTGTGTCCACATGAATTTTTAAATGACCAAGGAGTGTTCTGAGAGATTTTGCTATGAAAACAAGTAAATGAAAAAAACTCACTTGGGAAATCTAAAGCACAGATGGCAATTGACATGCTGGTTAAACACATTCGGTGACGAATGCCTGGATGAGTACAGTACTTGTGGATTATGAGTTTATTTTATTTATTGCTTCTTTCTTCTGTTTTCCTCTTTTTTTTCTGAAGTACAAGCCTGATTTATGCCCCCTAAACATTTTTGGAATTGAAGACTCCATCACAACCAAAATAAAGTGAGTACTTTCCTTCACCACCATTTTTACACTGCACCGTGAGCTGGCAAGTTTATCTACTGCTCATTTTTTGTTCTGCACAATTCATTTTTTCTTTCTTTACAATGGAGGTGAGAATAATGTGAGATCATAAAAGCTCTCCTTCAAATTGCAACTCTGACACAGACCCATAGTTTGGTCATGGACAAAAGGTTTACCTACTCTGAACCTCAGACTCTTAACCGAGAAAATGGAGGGCGGTAGCACTTGCCTATAGAGTAGTCCTCCGTGAGCACAAAACGAGGTCATGTAACTGAAGATTCTGGAATACAGTGAATATGCGGATGGTAGGGTTTCCCAGTTCCTCGCTTGCATTTCTCTTCTCGTTCCTGTTTGAATTTCAGGAGTGAGCCCTTTGCCAATTTCCCACCACTTAGTCCTGTGAGGATCATGGAAAGATGAACAAGAGGAGTGAGGTACAGGTGTGTTGCAGGAAAGACAGAGATGGGATAGATAGAGACAGAGCAAGAGAGAAAAACAAAGAGAGGGAGAGACAGACAAAGAGACACACAGACAGAGAAACAATAATAATGAAATCTTCTAAAACTTATATTCTGTGCTTTTTTCATTGCTTCCTCGAATGATTCTAAATAAGATCTACTTTATTTCAATTGCATATTGAACTTGAAAATAGTTTAAAAAGTAACACAGGCACTGATGCACACAGACAAACACACATTCAGAGAAAAAGAAAACTATTTGAGTAGAATTCCTTGAAGAAAACAGTAGAAGAAAACAAAATAAATGCAAGCTATTTAAATATCGTGTCCAGTTGTTTTTTTCCTTTTCTTCATTCCAAAATATTATAGGACCACATCTGATCTCGTGAGGGAGGAAACTGGGTTATCCAGCACTCCTCAGAATTCCATGCGCAGGTCAGCAATCTGCCCCGCTAACCACAGAGAACCTAGCAAGTGTTCCATTGTGTTTTCAGTCGCGTTGCGGCAGGAGAAACATTTTCCTACACTGAATAAGTAAGCGAGAAAAATCATAGCCTAAAAGAATGGTTTTTATCTCAAGAAAATTCCTAAATTTATCCTGATGTCAGCTTTGTCTAGCTTTCTCTGCATTCAACAGATACTGTGGGACTTTTAAAGACTTAGAAACCTTGCCTCTTCATCAAACGTGGTTAGACGACACTTCTCTGGTATCATTTCTTCAGTGAAACAAGCATATTTACCAACCTTATTATTTGACTATCCTGCTGCTGGGACGAAAGTGCTAGTCACCTCTAATTAAAGGAGATTTATTTGGCTCACAGATTTAGTGTTCAGTCCCTAGGTGGTTGGATTCCAGGCAGAAATGGTACAGGGGAAGGATCTGGATGAAGACAGTTTCTCAACCCGTGGCAGCCAGAAAGAAGTGAGGAGTCAGACAAGAATACACCTTTTCATGTCATGCTCCCAGTGCTGTAGAAAGTCCCACCTCCTATAACCAGGCTCCACTTCCTAACAGCACATTCAGCTGCGAACTCATCAATAGGATAACTCATCAATAGGATAATACCTCCACCACCCAATCACTTTTCGAAAGTTTCTCTGAACACATGAGAATTTTTTGGAGACATCTTTTATCTAAACCATAACACCAAACACTTAATACGTGCTTGTTAAACACCAAAAATGTTATTATGGGACAGACAGACATAATTACCAACTTCATGGATATAACATACTAAAAGAGAGATAACAATTGATCCAAGATTTACAGAAATGCTTGTAAGTAGAACTAGTGAAAGGCAGTGCCAAAGAAAGGAATGCAGGCAGTGCCCGTTAGCCCAAAGAGAAGCAAAACCCACCACCCCATGAGTTACTGGGGAGAAGATATTATGGAAGTAACAAATATACTGAGATTTAATGATGTTAAGTCAGGAGAAAAGGGATCCCATGAGTTTGGTTAAATTCGAGAGGTGAGAAAGAGCACTGAAAATACAAGGGAGTCAGAGAAGAAGGCTGGGGCCAGGTCTCACTGGCTCTTCCTGGACAACTCCGCATTTTGATTGACCTACACCGAAAACTAGGACAAGAGTGAATGGAGGCGGTCACGTCTGAGAGACGCAGAGAAGGTAGATTGAAAACAGGTAATTGGACAAAGGGGAGGGACCTCTACCCTTATACAGAAAGAAAAAGAAAGACAGAAAGCAGAGTCATGTTGATTAAACAAAACGTGCATAGGAGTTTAAAAGAGGGGACGTGGTCTGGCAGGGCCAGTGTGCAGAAAATCCACATTTACCCACCGCAGGAAAGGTCATTTTGCAACCCTTCCAAATAGCAGTTCAGGATTGTGGTGGAGTCTAGACCCACAAGATAGACTTGGGGTACTCGGGACCCTTGTCTCATCATCCTCTCTCCAAACACAGAGGCGGCTACAGCCTGGCACCATTTTTGCCAGCACACACAGAGGTGAGTGATCAGGCATGGGAGAAGGCCCTCCTCACGCATCCCAATCGCAGGTTCTGGGAGGATAAATAGGCGATTGCTTCTTGAGTTGGGAGTCTACAGTACTGGGTCCCAGGCATCCCCAAGTCACTGCTGGGAGCCTGTGGTTGATCCTATACCAAAGGGAACATTTATCCAGCACACCAATCTAACACTGGTCTGGTTTGAGTCCCTACTCAGCATCCTAGGCTCTCTCAAGTCTACACCCAGATCTTAATGTCTGGTCCAATCCTAGACTCACCAGAGACTCTGATATATACCTCCAGGCCTCAGGTTTCCAGGGGTATTCCAACTCTGTGTGAGTCTCCACCTGGTACACCCGGGCTGTAGCTGCCTCTGTTCAGCACCAGTTGCACTGCCCCCACTCGGGGAGACTGAAATCTTCACCCTGCCTGGTGCAATAGGCCAGTGTCCACCTGGTTAGCAGGAAGAGATAAGGGTCTGCCCATCTGACCTGGTACTCTGGATGCATATGAGACATGACTCAGCACCCTGTGCCCTCAGTAGACCAGCTGGAATCTCCCCCACATCAGTCTGGAACAGACTTGGATCTCTTCCGGGGCTCCTGAGGCAACAAAAGCCTCTGGTGTCGGGATTCAGTTCCATGGACACTGGACGGTACATCAGATAGCCAGTGTTGGTCCCAGCCTGCAGCAAGTCAAAGCCCCACACTTTCCTTGGTCCAATACCCTGGCTTGGACAGCTGCCACAATAGGAATTACAGAGAGGTCCCTGTGACTAAGTGATCTCCATACAAACTCACAGGCTATAACAAAGAGTGTGACTTGTAATATTACAGCCTCTGGGGCTGAAAGAGAACGCTTTTCTAGAAATACAGACAAACTTTTTTTCTTGTTTTTTTCTTTTTCTTTTCCTTCTCCATTCATTTAATGCATTTTTTTGTTCTTTGTTTTTGTTTTATTTGTTCCCTTACTGGTACTTTTAAAAATTTTATTACTATTTTCTGTACTTTTGAGGAAGGTTAAAGTTTTACCACCCACTTTTTTTAATCCCTCCTTTTTTTTAATATTTGCTTTAACTTTACTTAATTAGTTTGAGGAGCCCCTCCTTTTATTATCTATCTCTCTTCTTCTTTTCTCACTTTCTCTTTCAACTTGTTCCACTGGTATTTTTTCTTTTCCTCTAGTTTAGTCACCACTCCCTATTACCTATCAGTTTTCTAGTTGATCCCAGTTACTATTATCTATAAGCAAAAAAACTGATGAATAAGATGCTTGACAACTTCAAAGCAGAAATAACAACAAGATAATTGAGATGATGAAGGAAAAATGCATTTAGAAGAGAAACACATAAAAAATAGAATAGCTTAGGAAAAACATGGAGATCACAAATGTCCAACACAGAAAAAAACTGGATTGCATGAAGCATAATCAAATGGAAATCCTGACAATTAAAGATTCTACTGAAAGTATAGAGAGTAAACCAATCTAGAAGACAGGGTTATTGTTGGTGATCACCAAATGAAAGATTTCTTAAAGATAGAAAGGGGTGACAAAATTTAATCCTGCTAGACAATGCAAAGGATAATACAAGATTAATTGGAATCAATGAAAAATCAGAAGATAGCACAATAGAAGATAGATAAAAAACCATGTTTACAGAAATAATAGCAGAAAATTGCCCAAGCATGGAAAAAGAAATTTGACATACAGATAAGTGAGGCATGTAGACTCCAAATAACTATGATCAGCAAATACTACACCAAGACATATAATAGTCAAGATTACAGAAATTCAGCAGAGGAACAGAATCTCAAAAGCTAACAAGGAGAAAAAAAATCACCTATAAAGGAAAACCTACCAGAACTATAGCAGACTTCTCAACATAAACCCTAGATTCAAAGAGATAATGGAATGAAGTATTTGAAACCTTAAAACAAAACAACCTCCAACCCAGATTAATGTACCCTGCAAGATTATCTTCCAAAATTGGTGGAAGTAAAAGATACTTTCCTGATAAAGAACACCTGAAGAAATGAACAGTCACAAAATTAGCACTCCTAAAAATTCTGAAGGATATTATACAGAAAGACAACAATTCCAAGAATTTCAATAGAATGAGTTCACCAGGTAAGGCCAGCAATTAAACAAAAGGGAAAGAGAATCAACAATGGGAAAATAATAAAATGACAGAGTCATTACCTGTCAGATCTAGCTAACACTATGAATAGTCTCAGTCTACCAACCCAAAGAAACAAATTGGCAGAAAGTTTCAAGAAACAAGTTCTCGAAATATGCTGCATACCAAGAAACACATTTAACTCAAAAAGAAATTCACAGACCAAAAGTCAAAGGATAGAAAACTCCTTTCAAAAGGAACTTGGAAAAAAGCAGGAGTAGCTATTCTAACCACAGACAAAATGAATTTCAAGACTGATCAGAGGAGGAAAAAGAAGATCACCACATATTTGTTAAGGGAACAACCCAACAGGAAGAAATAACAATAACAAATATATATGCACCAAATTCCAGTAAACCTACCACATAAAATAAGTACTAAGAGATATGAAAGATCAGATAAGCACTAATGCAATTGTAATGGGGAACCTCAGCATTCCACTGTCACAAATAGATCAACTAAACAAAATTATCACCAAAGAAAAACCAAAACTGAACCAAAATTTTAAAGAAATGAACTAAATACACGCATAGAGAAAGTATTCCACCCAACAATAACATAATATCATTCCTATCAACAGCACATGGAGCTTTCTCCAAAACAAACCACATACTCGCTCATAGAACATGGTTAATTAAATGTAACCATGGTTAAATAAATGTAAAAGAATTGATGTCATTCCATGCATATGATCCAATTGTATGGCAATGAAATTGGAAGCAAATTCCCAAAGAAACCACAAAACTACATAAACATATGGAAATTCAACAATATTCTCTCGAACAATCAATGGGTCACAAATGAAATTGAAGAGGAAATTCAGGAGTGCTGGGGTCTCTCTAGAGTGCTCTCTAGATGTTGCCCCAAAGTCTCATGTGATTATAGTGGGGCTTTTGCAGAGGTGGCTGGATCTAGAGTGTGTGAAAGTTAGAAGAAGAGTGTAGTCCTTTGATTGGTTTGGCATAGTTCTGCCTAGAATTAATGGTACCAGGATTAAAGGTGTGAGTGCTACCTGGCCTAAGGTTCGGTAACCTGAAAGAAGATGAGGGACAGAAATAGTGTTGCTTGTCTCTTACTTGTTTGCTTTTCTACCTTCTGCCTGCCATTAACTGTTTCTCCTCTGTGATGCCCCTCTGCTATCCCACCTGCATTGGAGCCAGTCGATTATAGACTGAAATATAAATAAATCCTTTCTCCTTTGATTTGGGTGTTGGGTATTTTGTCTCAGCAGTGAGTAAGGAACTAAAACAGAGTTTCTACAATTAAATGAGAATACCAACATGACGTACTGGATTTTATGAGACACAATGAAGGTAGTCCTATGATGGAAGTTTATAGGGATAAATTCCCACATCAGAAAATCAGAGATAGCTCAAATAAATTCCTCAATATTGAACCTCAAGTGTCTAGAAAAAGACAAGCAAGTTTTAGATCATATGAGGAAGGAAATGATAAAGATCAGAGCAGAAATTAATGCAATTGAAAGTATAGAAACAATACAAAGAATCAATGAATGTAAGAGTTAGTCCTTTGAAAGATTTGATTACCCTGCATAATAAAACCACAACACTTAATGATTAAAACCAATAATCACTTATTAGTTTAGTTACTACAGGTCAAGAATATACGCACAATATCCCTGTTCCGCAGGATGCAGCCTGCAAACTGGCCTAGGGGTTATGACGGAGAATGAAAGGGAAAAAGGCAAATTTCCAAGCAAGGGGGACCAGGGGATCCCATCTCCAGTGGAACAGAGCGCTGGGGGTCTTGAAGGTCCCATTTTTATTAGTAAACCAAGGCAATGCAGCAGTCCATGATTCAGTGCTCAAGAAACTATAAATGATTCATATGACAAACTGACACCTGGATGTGTAATTTTCTTTGTTTAGCCCTGACTGATGCCGTTCTGCCCCAGGGGTGTTGTGAGCACCAGCATTCTTGTACACAGACAAGGGAGGGGGCAGCCTTCCATGCCCCTTCATTCCCATCAAAGGGCAGCTAGGCCTCAGTCTCTGCAGTTGACCACCAGTCTGCTCGCCCACAGATGCCTTGGCTTAGGGCTCCTCACAGGGCTCCAACCAAGATTTCACTACAGTCACCATCAACTCACAACTTCATAGAGGGCAAGTTTCTTCTGAGGACACTCAGATATGACTGAGAAGCCTGAAAACTACAGCTGTGGACATCAGCTTCTTTTCATGTGGAGCTGCCCACTAAGTATCCCTCAATATGGCAGTGACTCCTTAAAAGAGGGAAAGAATATGGAAGACAGGAGTCAGAGCATTCCTATAACCTTTCATGTGTCATAGTATTTCTGTGGCCTAATTTCAGGAGTGATGTTTCATCCCATCTGCAGTGTTCTGCTCACTGGAGATGAATCAGGGAGTCCAACACACACTTAAGCCAAAGGGAAATTGCTGGATATGAAATACTGGGAGACAAGAATCACAGAGAGCTTAGAGGCTGCCTGACACAGACAGTCCTCCCAGCCGCACATTCCCAGCTAGCCTGCAAAAGGAGAACATAGATAACAGAAAGATAATGAAATAGGAGCATATCAGAGTAAGGAGTCCTGCAGTAAATATAGTTTCTTTCAATGTTTTCTTTCCACACTTCCTATATAACTCCTGCCAAGAAAATACGGCTTCAAAAGAATAAAGCAGAGACCAAGTGGATGATTCTCAATCTCAGGAACCTGAGTGCCCTTGTGTCTTCTGTCTCACCCAAAAGTGAGAAAGAATGAACTTCCATGGAAAGTGTCAATAGATTTGTGGAAAATTTAGTTGGATATAAGATCTGAATTTTTGAGGAGCCTCATGAGACACCATGGAACATCTAGATATTATGCCTAGATAGTGAATCTAACTTAGCAAATTCTAAAGTCCTGGATTCCGGAGTGTACGCAGGTAACAGAGATGAGACTGGACACCTGAGAAATCACTTTCAACTCAGGCTCATACGACAAGAATCCATGAGACTGCCAGGGACCAACTGTAGGTGGCAGATGATAAATGGAACTTAGCTATTGAGTCAGGAAGACCCTAAGAAAGCTCACAGCGACTCTTAACTTCTAGTTTTCAAACTCTTCCTCTTCAGAGTGAGCAAGATGTGTGACTTGCATAACCAATGAAAAAGGCAGAGGAGGTAGAACATCACCCCTGTGACTATTTTACATTATGCAAGCTTTTGTCTTTCTGATAGATTGCTCTAGAAACTCTCCTTGTTTGTCCTAGCAACTGGTCAGTTGGAGGGACTCCTGGTGAGCAAGAAATTGCATATAGTCCTTAGGAATTATAGGCAACGTCCATCTGATACACAGCAGGAGACTGAGGTTACGAATTCTACAAACCGAAAAAGAAATTCTGCCAAAAAGGTGAGCAATCTTGGAGCATTCTCCTCCAGCTGATCCTTAGCTGAGAATGATGCCCTTCAGAAACTAAAGCCTTGTGAGGACCTGAGCAGAGGTTCTGAAAAAGTGACGCCTAGACCCTTCACTCAACGGAACTGATAGAACAAATACAAGTTGCTTCAAACTGCTCATTTTGTGATAATTTGTCTGCAGTAGTAATTAACTGAAGCAACTACCTCGAAGGTATGCTGTGCTTCAGAAAATCCTGCTAGGAGGAGAGATTTTTCTGGACATGGAAATGAAAATGAGGTACTATCCATAGCAAAAGGTTTGCGAGGGGCATCAAGAAGGATTATGCTTATGAGATCCACACAGAATCAGAACTGTTAAGCATGTCGTGTGGTTCAAGTGAGTGTCCCCAGAGGTGCATGTGTTAAAGACTTGGTTCCTGTGTCTCTGCTGAGAAGTCGAACCACTGAGTGGTGGGGTCTGGCAGAAAGTCCTTGGGTCACTGAGAGCCCCTCAAGGAGGCTTTAGGGACTGCGCTCTCCTGTGCTTCTCTTGCTTCCTACCTAGTTTGTGGGGTGAACAGTGCACTCCCACCATGATTTGCAGCCTTCACTAGAGCGACCACCCAATCTGGGACTGGAATCTCCAGGTCTGTGAGCCAAAATAAGCTTCTTCTCTTCATACTGCCTTAGAATTTTTATTATGGCGACATAACACTGACTGATGACCCTGTCTTGAGAAGACATTGACAGCCACTGTGTCCCAGTCACATGGAAATAAAGGGGGCATCATGGTGTAACTCTTAATGCTACTGCTTCTGTCTAACCACCTCTGCTCCCTAACCTGAGAAGACAGAGGCAGGAGAAAGAGAAGGAGGAAGTGTTGAAGGGTAGAGGATAAACTCCGCTTACACACTGGGACTGGGCTTGTGGAAGGGGACAGGGCAATGGCAACAGCGAAGCTTGAATTGAACATGGACCTGCGACTTTGGCTTCTACTGGCCTGTTCTGTTCAGACCAGAAAAGCGAGTCATATTACTGAACATGGATCCTATAACCGAAGGGTCCTGAAAAGTGTAGAATCTTTCTTTAGGAGAGAAGACACAGCACGGTCACTGTGTTAGATTTTTCTTTCACTGTTGTTAATAACACAATGCCACAGACGAGGCACTTTATGAAGAAAAGCATTTATTTTGGTGCACGATTCTGTTCTAATGCAAGGAGCTGCCTGCAACAGTGACCTGCCCAGCAGAGCCCAAAGACAATGCAGGACGCCACAGGAGAGATGGGGTGTGCACACCTGGAGTTGTGACAGGCGGAAGGAAGGGAGAGCTGTTCTGAATTTCAGAAGACGAAGAGACTTGACAGGGGAGGGCAGGTCAGGGCCCTAGCTCTGGATCATCTCCTAGACAGCCGATGGTGCAGCTGACAGAATCTGAAAGGCTCTCAGCGCAAATGAGTTCGGGCTTTCCTTAAAGTTCTCTCCTAACTTTTATATAATTCTGAAATTCTTCCTGAATAAAATTGAAATTGTTATATTTCATAATAAAGAAGAAAGAGATGATAGTTCTAAATTTGGATGAATCTAGCAAACTAGCCTCAAAAGGTAAAATCAAAGATGGGCAAATCTGAAGAAGTGGACAAACCCCAGTCAGAGTGGGACAGTTAAGCATACATTTCATAGTAATGACTAAGAAAGCAAAAAAATGAGAAAAACTCTAAGCCAACAATGTAATTAACAAGTGTAATTTGTATTACATATCCTGTAAAGTAACTTGCTCTCAACTGTTGGAGAACACAATCAGGACATGTTTTCAAATTCATATGAAAGATTTTCCAGAATGGAATAAAATTGAAAATTAAGTGCTTTTCTACAGATTCACTGTTTCTAGGAAGTATGTTTGTCAAGGTTAAAATTATACAGAATAGAAGACTATTACAGCCCGTATTATTTACCCCCTAAAATTCGTACATCGAAGCCCTAGTTAGTATCTCAGACTGTGATCATAGTTAGAGACAGAATCTTTAACAAGGAAATTAAGGTTAACTAAGGTTTTTAGACTAGGGTTGAAACTAATACTTGGTCTTTACAATAAAAGGAAATTTGCTTATATGGGAAGATCTCAAAGGAGGAAGCATGAGGAGCCAGTGAGAATGTGGTGAAGCACAGACCTTAGGGGAGCACAGACCTCTGACGCCTTGACTTTGGATTTGTAGCCTTCAATATTATAAGACACTGCATTTCTGTTTAAGCCACATGATCTCTAGCATTTTCTTATGGAAGCTCTAGCAAACTAATACAGGGCCTATCTTTATATCCCACATATTAACAGGGGTCCTGAATGTAGGATATATAAAGGACTCCCACAAATAGAAAAAATAATCTAATACAAGAAACAGCAAAGAAATTGATTAGTCAAGTCACACACAAGCACACACACACACACAAACCACACGTTCCACAAACACACATATGATAGGCACATTAAATGTTGCTTAAGCATAAGCAGCATAGTAGAAGTGCAAATTAAAACCACTCAGATGAACAGGAGGATAAAGCAAGTAACCATACAATATGGTGTTGGGGTAACTGTCTCCCTTAAATATTTATGGTGAGAGAAAAACTTTTTGGCAATGGTTTGACTAGAAACGTTTGTACGAGTGTAGTGTATTCCATGACAATTCTACACCTGGGTAACATGTGTAGCATTTGTGTTTCACAAAACTTACACTAGAATATTTGTAGCATCGTGTCCATAAAGACCCTGTTAAGGTGAGAATGTTGTGTCTCCTCCATCAATTGTATCTTGAAAACCTAACACCCAAGGTGATGGTATTAGGAAGTGAAGGGTCTTTGGAGTTGACTAGGTCTAAGGGTGGAGCCCTTATGAATGAGATTAGTGCCATTATAAAAGAGGTACAGAGTAACTTGGCAGCTACTCCTACCATGTGGAGATATATAACAAGAAGGCATCGTCTATGAACTAGACATTGGGTCCTCAGTACACACCAAATCTGTTAAAGTCTTGTTCTTGGGTTTCCCCTTTGATTGTGAGTAATAAATTTCTGTTATTACCTAGCTTATGGAGTTTTGGGATAACTTCCCAAATATACAAAGAAACACTCTTAAATAGGAATATCATTCAATAATAGCATAGTAAATAAATTGTGCTAAAATGCTATATTTGCAATATGAAAACAAATTATGCATTATTTTAGACAAAAAACAAATCAAAAGTTACTTTGAATCCCCTAGATAAAATACACTAAGGAAGCCAAACCCAAATTTTGTAACTATAGTTAACAAAAAAATTGAAAATGACAAATTCTAAGATTTTAGAAATCATGAGAGTAGTTAACTTGTGGATAGGATACTGCTGATATGTTGGCGTGCACATGTAATCCCAGTATCCAACATATTTGTGTTACAATGTTTAGTACATATGGATACAGGATATTCTTTAAATCTAGAGGAATTGCTTGAATCTACAGGAACAACAAAACAGTACTTGGTGACTCTAGAACCACATAGTGCACAGTAACTATTAATGCATCAACCATCAAGCACTTTGTTTGGGGTTGGATATATTGCCATCTCCAATATAACTAGGATTTGTGCATTTATTTGCATTAGCGAAAAAGATAGAGGAACAAATTTCATACAGGAAATTTATCTCTAGTGCATTTTAATCATTATTATTTTTTGAAAGAACTTATTTGATTGACAGAGTCATCTACTGTTTATTATTGTATGAAAATGTATACACCATTGCTTTTCTTAGGATTGTGAATTTTACCTATGGGCAGTTGGCATCTTAAAATCCTAAGTACCAAAATTAGTTAATTAAAAGTACAAACCCTATTGTGAAATTGAAAATCAGTAACATTCATTGAAATAAATGAAACAGAGTCTGTGTAACTTGCTCTAGATATTTAAAAATTTTAAATGTGTACTTTTTAATTGTTTGAACTTGGAAAATCTGGTGAAAGTTCAAATATTGGTTACACAAATAACACTAACCAAATAAAATATTTATCGCAATAATATGCAAAAACTTCAAATAAAAATAAAGGAGGCCCCTGTCCATATGATGGGAAAGTGACTTAGACAGATTTTGGCATTCAAACATGGGGTCATTGCTGTGAAGCCTTTGACCCTGGTTTGTAGGTGAAGTTTGGAAAGTTTTGAAGATGTCAGCTAAACACGTCTTAAAATAAGCTGAGTTTGAGGTGAGATTCCAATGGGAGCTCAGAAAACTAGAATGCTGGTAGAAATACAGAAAACAACAGCTAGATTCAGGAGGTTTCAGTTGTAAATAAGAATTACCAATTGTATAAAAATAATTATGTAGAAGATGTGAAGACCAGCTGACAACTTGAACAGTACTTTGGCCCCAGTGATATTCCCTGCAGATTAAACTATGTTCAATTTCAGTCTCTTACAAAATCTCAGGACCTGGGCAATATGTGGCCATATTTTGCTAGAGCATAACACATATGGCCATGTATACAAACCATCAGTGAAATCCTTATTGATTCTGTCTATGCAGAGGACATGTTTCAATTTACTGAAATCCTCTTCAATCTCTTTTTTCAGAGTATTGCAGCTTTCTTTGCAGAGGTCTTTCATTTCCTTGGTTAGGTTAACTCCTAGGTATTTCATTTTTCTGGATGCTACTGATATTATTTTCTTAATTTCCTTCTCATTCAGTTCATTGTTGGTATAAAAAATGCTAATGATGTTTGTGTGTTTATTTTGTATCCTGCTACACTGCTGAAGTTCATTACTAATTGTAAGAAATTCAGGATAGAGTTCTTTGGGTCTTTTATGTAGAGTATCATGTCTTCTGCAAATAATTATAATTTGAGTTCTTCCTTTCCTATATGAATTCCTTTTATTTCTTTCTCTTGCCTAATTGCTCTGGCTAATGTTTCAAGTACTATCTTGAATAGAAAAGGTGATAGTGGACCTCTTTTTCTTGTTTCTGATTTTAAGGAGAATGCTTTTAATTTTTCCCCCACTTAATATGATGCTGGTTATAGGTTTGTCACATATAGTTTTTATCTTATTCAGCTACGATCTTCTGTATGTACTTTTTCAGGGTTTTTAATCACAAAGAGGTTTTGGATTTTGTTGAAAGCCTTACTGCATCTTTTGATATGATCATAAGGTTTTTAACCTTTTCTGTTTATGTGATTTATCACATTTATTGAATAATGTATGTTGAGCCACCCTAGCATACTAGGATGAAATCTACTTGATCATGCCATTTCATCTTTTTGATAATATGCTGCATTCTATCTGCTAATATTTTGTTTGGGATTTTTGCCTTTATGCTCATTAAGGAGATTGGCCTATAGTTTTCTTTTTGTAATTGAGTCTTTATCCAGTTTGGGGATCAGGATAATACTAGGTTCCATAAAAGAATTTGGGAGCACTCCATCCCCTTCCATTTCTTTGAAGAGCTTAAGAAATACTGGTGATACAACATCCTCAAAAGTTTTTAGAATTCAGCTGTGAATTCATCAAATGCTTATAGATCACATCTCATTATAGCTTGCTCTGGGTGCTAGATATGGAACTATAGGACTTAATGTTTTCCCTGTTGGGCTTTGGTCTGATTCCTTTCTATTCTCCCATTTCTCTATTTGAGAATGAGAATATTTGCCCTGTGATGTTTCACCCATAATCTTGCATGTTGAAAATGTTTAACTTGCTGTTTGATTTTAACAAGGGCTTATAGCTAAGAGTTTGGCTTGAGAATCAGAGTAGGCTTTGGAAATATACTTTTGAGCAATGCTGAAACTGTTTGGACTTTGGTGACTCATAGAGATGAACTGGATGCATTTTGCATAATTAGATGGACATGAGTCTTTGGGGGGCTGAAGGGAATGCTTTGGTTAATATTTAAAAATCTCATGTGTTCAAAGGTAGGGCTTTTGGAAGATAATAGCATGTTTTTTTATTAATTAAGTTTATTGGTACATTTTAAATATATGTAATGATCACTTCCATCATAGAGTCTGTACCTTTACATGACTTATTTCAATTCCTTTTTCCCCACTCCCATATCCTCCCTTCAATCCCTTTCCCCCTCATTTGCAAAAGCTTTGTTTCTATTTTTCCTTGTTTTCCCTTTTTTTCTTTTTCAGTTTCTGTATTTCCTCCTCCACCTTCCTAGCTCCCCTTCCCAACTGAGCATTTTCTTCCTATTTCATAATATCTAATATACATTCTGGTCCTTATTTACAGTTTTAGTTTCTCACAGCAAAGAAACAATGCAGTATTTGCACATGTGTGTTTGATTCATTTCACTTAAGAGTATATCTCGATTTTTCTTGTTTATGGCTGAGTAGTACTCCATCATATTAAAAAACCCCACATCTTTATCCATTCATCTGCTGGTGGGCATTCAAGCTGTTTCCAAGATTTAGCTTTTACAAACTGTGCCATTATAAACATGAGTGTACATACACTGCATACATTCCATTTGACCCAACTATTCCCCATCTTGGTATCTTCCTGAAAGAATTGTCAAAATAACATGGTGGTTCTATACTCACCAGCGGATTTCTGTTACAAGAGGGCACCCACCTGAAAGAGATATGTCATGGGGTGTGACCCAGAAGATTATATTTCCCTAAATGCCTCCTCTGTTCTCCTTCTCTCTGCTTCTTAACTGCCAGGATTTGAAAAACTTTTCTTCATACAGTCCCTTCCACCATATCATTACTTCCTTGAAGTTGAGTGACCACACATAAAAACTGTGAGCCTCCTTTAAGTTTTGATTATCTTTTATTCTGTTCCAACAATGGGAAAGTTACTAACACCGTCTACTTGAAAGATGAATGCAGCTCTTAAAGATATCATATGCAGCCTTCTTCTGACACTGAAGAAAATCACAAGAATGAGTCTACATCACAAAGGGAGAAGAAAAGCTGTGAAAAACCATTGGATTGCCCCAAGAATCTTTGAGATCCTTCTTCAACCTCTATTTCTTAACTACACATTTCTGATGTTATGACTTGGTTAAGCCAATGTGGGTCATTTATTTTTCCTATTTTTCAAGTAAAACCCTTCTTCATTGATTAAAGTAATTTAAATTAATAGAATTCATTTGTTTATTGTTTACCTAATTTAAAATCTAGAATTAGGTGGTCTTGTGGTTGATCTAGTAGGCTGACAATACGGTCAAATTCTCAGGTTTTTCTATGTTTGCTCTCAAGTATCCCAGCTTTTAATTTATGAAATTGATACTATCACATATTCTCCACAGGAACAATGTGTTCACTCAGCTGTTGCTCTGTTCAGAAGTTCATTTGAAAAAAAGAATCTGCAGCAAGAAAGGCCGTGAGCTAACACCTCCAGCTGGTGCATCCCTGGATGAGCTCTGTGTGAACGCTGAGTCCACAGTTCCCCTCCCATCTCCAAACTTGACTCAGCAAAGCCAATGACCAGTGTAGCTTTGGAAACACTAAGACAAAACATATGCCAACTCATATGCAGTGCGTATCTACCTAATGCTAAATTCTTCTTCTAAGAAACTTGGTTACAGGTTCCCCAGGCAGCCTGGCAACATTAGCCAGAGATGCTAAGAAGAGAATTCAGTTGAGCCCTGCCCAAAATTCTGACCTGCAGGAACTGGGAGATGATGTATGCATGTTGTTTTAATTTTATGGTAGTTCGTTACCTGGCATACAACACTACAGCACAATATGACATACTTGGGAACCTTTTGGCCCTCTCTAGTATCACCATATCTGTGAATTAAGTCTGGGTCAAATTTCAACTGAGAAAGTCATTGTTACTAAGGCTCAGAGTCTCATAAAATGTTTAGGTCATAGCAAGAGTTAAGTTGTAAGATCTGACAAGACTGTAGTTAAGCATAAGATTTTGATAGGGTGATATGAGAGAAATAGGATGTAACAATGCTGTGATCCACTATGGAGATAAGACTGACCACCAGTCTCCCTAGATTTAATTAATCTCTTCAAAGTTTCCCCTCAAGAAAAGAGGGGAAAAAACAAAAACACAGGAACTCTGGAGACAGTACCCCAGACATGTGTGGAGAAATGGATCTGTATGGTCTAAGGAGTAGACTTAAAGTTGTCCCTGAAAATTCATAAATTAATATCTGGGTTGATAAATATTAGGTAAGCTTGGATTTCTGACATGAACCAGCCCCCCAAAAATGCAAAGCAAAACAACATTGTGGTGTCCCTGGGTGTGTGTGATAGCATTTTCCTTAAGGAAGTCAAGGTGGGAGGCAGATCTGCCAGGGTTTAGGAATTATTGTAACAGACAGAACCAAGCTTCCCCTCACCAGCCCCAAGTGATGAATGAGCACACCCAGAATGCTCCTGTGAGGACATTCTTAATCCAACACCTGTGTCTTCTAATGGGCAGCTTTGTTCTAAGTCCCCATTGACCTGCACGAGATATTCTAAGACTGCACTGTTTTGAGTTTTTCTTATCTGTTGTTTTTTCTTTTTCTTTCATACTTTGTAGATGTCAAATTGTTATTATGTTCGTTATTATGTTCATGAATTTCACTACTTTCCCCCTTTAAATTTAATTCCCTGCATAAATTTCTTGGAGATCTAATCCTATCTTGATTTCTGTTCTTTGACAACTAAAATTAAAGCCCTGACCCTAATTTAGAATGGATACAAAAGCTACAGTCATCACATTTGTATTGAAGCATTCAAGAGAAGAAAAAAAGTGGAAATTTCTAAGTTAACTCAAGTCACCTCTCCTTGATATCTATCATTTTTAACAAAATATCTGACTTTTCCAGAAGAATTCCGGCAAATATTTTCTAAGATTTGTTTATCAGAATGGATTAAAACAACCACTTACACCTGCAAGAGAGGCTAGTATATTTGTTGTTTTTTACTAAAAAATAAGGTAGACAGAAGAGTGTGTGAAAAATAGCTACACACAATAAGAGAAATAGAGGTGAGAGAGAAACAGAAACAGAGACAGAGACAAACAGAGGACTTTGAAAAATCTCACGCACCTCAAAGCAGGTACCGAAGAAGACTCATTATACATTGGAGCGCAACAATTGGAATAAGTATTTATAAAGCAACACAATGTACTTAAAAATAAGTTTGAGTATAAAAATAAGAAGAAGACCGATGTCCTGTAAGAGAAAAATTTAAAATGTCAATGCAAAGAATATATTTTAAGATGCTAAAGGAAAAGAAGAAATAGAAAATTATATTTAGTAAACACACCCTTTAAAAGTGATGGTAAAAGAAAGCTGTGTTCTGGGCCGGGTGTGGTGGCTCACCCCTGTAATCCTAGCACTCGCTAGGCTGAGACAGGTGGATCGTTGTGAGTTCCAGACCAGCCTGGGCTACAGAGTGAGCTCAAGGCCAGCCTGAACGGCATGTTGAGACCCTGTCTCAAAAAGATAAGGGCTGGGGATTTGGTTTAATGGCCTAAGTGCCTGCCTGGCAAGCGTGAGGTCATGAATTCAATCCCTGGTGCCACAAAAAAAAAAAAGAAAGAAAGAAAGAAAGAAAAAGAAAGCTGTGTTCTGCAAAACACAAAATGAACTTGCACTGCAAGTGTTTTTAACTAAGGTTCTGAAGTCTGAGGACAGTGATGCTGGATGCAAACTTGAATCTACTGAAAGGAAATTAGACTCCGTTATAGTAATTATTTTAGACTTATTTCCATTTATTTAAATAACAAGTGACTACTTAAAGCCAAAATGAAAGATCAAAGTACAATGGGAACTAATTTAGGAGAATGAAAAACTTATGACCATAATAGCACAAATGACTGAAGGAGGTAATTTACATTTTTGTAAAGGTTTTAAATTTTCTGTGAAGTATAGCATTTATTCTGAGTAGACTCTCAGTTCAATACACATATTGCAATCTCTACGGCAGTGGTTAGGAAACAATTCAGTAAAGAGTCAGATAATATTTCAAGCTTCATGGGCCAGATGGCCTTTATTACAGCTATTCAGCTCTGCTATGCAGCACAAAACCAGTGGCCATAGACAACATAACAAATGGCCGTGGATTTAAACCAATGCATTTGAATTTGAAATGTAGATGGCAGGCTAGACTTGGCTGTAAGGACAAAGTTTGCCGACAGTGCACTAAAATAATCAAAAACAAAGTGAGAAGTAAAAGGTCAATAGTTTTTTTAAAATATAGAAGTATTTTTAAATATATAATTGATCCAAAAGCAAGCATAAAAGAAGAAAAAGTAGAGCAAGAAAGGAAACACTTGAAAATTAAAGTCTAATTAATGTGTTTAAAATAAAACTATGTAAAGGCTGCAAAGAAATAGTTTTGTAAAAAGAAAAAATTGTCACACTGAATAATTTTCAAACAGCAAGATCTAAATATTGGTTATTCATAAAGGATATGATTTAAAGAAAAGAACAGGACATAAACAATGAGAAAATTGTACTACACAAGCATTAAGCACCCAACATGTGGTGTGGTTTTACTGCTAAAATCAAATACAGGAATATTAGCAGAGAGACAGAATGACACTGCATAGACATATGTTTATAAAAAAATCGGTTTTTAGGGTTCTATTTCTGTTCTGTAGATCACTTTTGTCAACCTCCGTTAGTATGACACTACTCTAATTACAATCTTGAAATCAGGAAGCAAAAGCCCTACATCTTGTTATACTTTTCAGCATTACTTTGGATATTGTAGATCCTTTGCATATCATGTAACTTTGAAAAAATGTCCCTGACTTAACAATCAACTTTAGGAAAATTCACTTCTGAACAACTTTAATCCTTCTCACCCTTTAAGACTGATATTCTGTCACTAACATAATCACATGTATTTTTTCCTTAATTTGTATCAAGATTTTCCATATTTCTAATCATAAAGATATTACATATTTTTATTCAATTTATTTCTATGTATTTCTGGATGCTATAATTAATGTCACTTAAAACTTTATTTTCCAAAATATTGCTGGTAGTATATAAAACACAGTTAACTTTGTGCATTGACCCAGGTTATTACAAACTTGCCAAAATCACTCATAAACCATACTCTGTAGTGAAAGATAAACATTTTTTTCTATTGCTAGATTCAATTTTCTAGTATTTTGTTGCATTTTTTGCTTGCATATTCACGATAGATATGGCCTATAATTTTTTGTATGTGTGTGTACTATTTTCATTAGTTTTGGTACCAGAGAACCACTGCTTTGTAAACTCAGTTGGAAATTGTTTTTTTCAAATTCTCTATTTTCTTAAAATTAAGATTTGTCTTATTTCTTTCTTAAGTGTTCAACAGAATTCACATTTAAAACTACTTGAAACTGCAATTATATTTGTGGTAACATTTTGGTGTATGTTGGTAGGCTCTGAGCTATTGAGGGTTCACACGTGCAGAGCGCAAAGCATAGGTGCCCCAACAGGAGTGCCCCAAGGGCACGCAGTGCCTGAGAAATGCCCTGGGTCGTGGAGTGCTGGAGGGGAACAGATGTTCCTGCCTGAGAACACAGGGCATAAGAAGCGAGCTAGCTAAGTGAAAGGGCGAGGTGTGACAAGTGCATAAATAAACGCACCACGGTGGCTGAGCAGTCTCTTCCTCCCACACAGAGGAAGGGCTCCACCTGACCCCAGCTTTCTGTTTCTGCCTTTACCTTCTTCATCCTCTCACTGTTCTTCCTCTGGAATGTAGAGAGCTCTCATAGATACTAACAAATGTATACTATTTATTAAAATCTTATTTGTCAATGTTATTATATGAATGTTAAAGATAGATAAGTACACAGAAACGTGAACAAACTTTACATGTGTAACAAGTCAAAACATATCTCTAACAGAAGAAATATTTTTTATCTTAAAAACTCAAACATAATATAAAAAACATTGGAGGCAAAGCAGTAGACAAGGTAGTTGAATGACTTCAGCATTTGTCTGCTGCACAAGCATCAGGTTAAAGAAATATCCAAACATAGATATGCTTTCTAAAGAGCTAAGGAAACCAGATGAGGGATCACAGCCCATGGATGTCACACTTAAAGCAGGGAAGATGCATTGGGAAAGGCAAGAAGGACAGTCTGACCTCACCTGCATCACTCATTCTCCAGTTTGGGCAGCAGAGGATGGAGGAACATACCCTCTTTTTCTGGTAAAGAGTAAGTGAACACCGAACTTGAGTTTGGACACCACATAGGGTCTGCTCCAGTGAAACCTAGTACCAGCTGTGACCCAGGTCCACTGATTCCAGGCTGGTGCCTGTAGCCTGAGCCTACAAATTCATCCTAACCTCAGATAGATCTTACAACCCCCATCATTAGATCATCTCTGCATATTCAGTCCCCAGGTGCCTTTCAGTCCCAGGATGACCAGAACAGCCCTAGGTTTTATGAATGCTTGCCAGATGTCCCAGGAATCAGGCAAGCCACTATAAGAACTCCACTAGCAAGCCCACCCTTCACTTTCACCACATGATTTGTCCAGAATCTCTTAGACAGGCTGACTGATAAAAAGCTCTGCCAGGAAAATAATCTTCAAAGACTAAAATATGATCTCACTTCTTCAAATACGAATCTAACAATATAAGGGAACAAGAAGGATGAAAGACCAAAGAGAACCAGCACCAGAAAGGAATGATGTGATTTCCCAGTAGCTGAACCCAAAAAATGCAAATATGTGATCTGCCTGACAATTCCAAAAAGTTGTCTAAAAGAAGCTAAGGAATTCACAAGAAAGTATATCAGAACAATTCAGTGAAATCATGGAGATAATAAATAAGAACAACAGGAAATTTAATGGAGAGACTGAAATTAATTAAAACAAATGAAACAGAAATTTGGAGTTGAATACCACAGTAAATGAAATAAATAATGCAACAGAGACCACCAATAACAGAATTAATTAGCAAAGGAAAAAAAATCTTTGATCTCAATGCAAGTAATTTGAAAATATATAGGAAAAGAGAAAAAGAATGAAGACATTTCAGAGGATAGCATCAAAAGAGCAAATAAATGGGATTGCAGCAAAGGAAAAAGCTTCTGTACAGGAAAGAAAGCAATTGGCTGAGTGAAAAGACAGCTAAAAGTGTGGGTGAAAGTATTTGCAAAACATACATCTAATAAGGAGTTAATATCCAAAATATATAAGAACAAAAAAAAAAACCCTCAATGGTAAGAAAACAGGTAAAATCGGGCGAAGAACAGCTGTTTCCCAAATGAAGACATACAAGTTGCCAAGAGGCACAGGAAGAAATGACCAGCACCACTGCACCCCAAAGAGATGCAAATCAGAAACTCAGTGAGATATAATTTTACATTTGTTAAAATGGATGTTGCCAAATTGGTGGACGATAACAAGCATTGGACAGCACTTGAAGAAACGGAGCGCTTGCAAGCTGTTGGCAGGCATGTAAATTGGGTTAGCCATTGTTGAAAACACTATGGAGATTTTTTCAAAAACTTAAGAACACTGCTGTTATGTGAAGCCACAATCCCATCACTGGATATATGTCTAAAGGAAATGAAATCATTACGTGGAAAAGATATTTGCACTCTTATGATTATTGCAGCACTTTCTCAATAGCCAGGAAATGCAATCAATCTGTATGTCCATCAGCAGAAGGAGGGATGAAGAATATATTCACAAAGAAAACTTACTTTGCCTTCAAAAAAGAAGAGAATCCTACCATTTAGGACAACATGGGTAAATCTGGAAGACATTTTGTTAAATGAAATGATCCACAGATTAATAAGAAAGAGTTGAACTTGTAGAAGTACGGTAGGATGCAGGTACCAGGAATAGGACAGAGGAGGGTGTTGGGGAATTATTCATCAAAGAATTGACCAATTTCAATTACATAGGTTAAATAAATTGATGAAATCTATTGTGCAACATGGTGATTATAATTAATATAGTAGTTTTGAAAATTAATAGCAGATTTTAATTGTTCTCAACAACAAAATCATAATTGTAAGTGAAAGCATATGTCATTTTAGTTCAATTCATCCATTTCTCAATGTATATGCATTTCAAGAAAAAATGTTATCATATGAAAAATAACTTTAAACTTGTCAATTTAAAAATATTTTTGATTTAAAAATGTGAAAACATGAACACAATATATGTGAAAAATGGAATACTATTTACATACAAGGAAATAGAGGGCTGGGGATTTAGCTTAGTGGCATAAGCGTCTGCCTGGCAGGCACAAGGTCATGAGTTCAATCCCTGGTACCAAAAAAACACAACAACAACAAAAAAAAAACAAACAAGAAATAGAAAAGTGAGCTATAATGGGATAATGATTTTTTTAAATGCTATCACTTAAGCAATGACACTCCAAGGCAGTAAGAATGAGGTGATCTATATATTACATTTACTCACTAATGTGGCAACTTTTTAGGAGGCAATATGCTTGTAACCAAATGATACTTTTGATCTTATAATTCTATTTCAAGAAATCAATGTGGGAATATAATTAGCAATATGGATAAAAAATGTTGGGGAATATCCATTTAACGATGTTCATGACAGCAAAATTTACAAACAAAAATTGTAACAGAATTGTCTAAAATCTTAATGCTGACAGGGTATCACACCAGGATGCCAATGTTCACAGTAAAATTTTTGGAAAACATATAATGTTTTGCTTTCTATCTAATGTCAAGTAAAATTAAGCAGCATAGCTTTTTGTTAACCTAAAATATTCATGTCTTTTGTAATGTAAGGCATTTATTTATAGTCTATTATAAGATTTTATAATGTGGATCTATGTATTCATAACATTCTTTTTCATCTTGTATCCTTCTTTAGGTTTCATAATGTTTCAAAATAAGATGTGATCATTCGTTAAAAGTTTTTGTGGAGGATTGTACATTAGCAAATCTAAAATTTTATTTTCTTATTTTACTCTTTTTAGGAAATATTTTTAAACAAATTACTCTGAAAGAATTTTCTTTATTCAATTTAGAAGATAGCGAAATTATATTCTTATGATCATTTGACTTTTACTATTATCAGTACACA
The DNA here is from genome assembly GCA_004365215.1 of Cuniculus paca. NCBI lineage: Eukaryota > Metazoa > Chordata > Mammalia > Rodentia > Cuniculidae > Cuniculus > Cuniculus paca. The sequence continues at coordinate 34,007 of RJWT010001097.1, forward strand.
TGAAATATACTGTTAAGAAAATTATTTACATAATATACCATAGTATATATAATGTCCTCTGTGACAGACATTTAAATGTAAACAAATCCTTGATATTTTCTATGTTTATATTGATTTAAAATTTACATTTTACTCTTTCTTTTACATTATTATTTCAAAGTGGTTTTAGTAAGTTTTTTTTGAGAAAAGAAAATGTTATAAATTTTTTTCAACTACCGTGGCCATTGTATATGAAGTAGATATTTGGTGAGTTAAGATCCAGATACTTGGACTGACTGTGTTAAACTTGATGGATGCTCTGCCAGCAACACACAAGCTAGGCAAACTCCTGCCTATGCAGAGGAAGAACCATTCCTCTAATTCTCTTGGTAGCTTTCTGTGTATCAAAGCATATTGTATCAAAATGACTCTATTACATACTCTTTGGGATCGCATGGAGATCAGAAGTCAGGGGGTTGCACAGAATGTGCAGGATTTTGCTAGGAGAGAAATGCTTTCAAATGAAAACAAGGTTAAAATCTACATTGCTTATCAAGCCCTTAAACCATTATCTGCTCCTTGAGGAGCTTGCAGCTTGTGTCTTTATTTTTAAAGTGTTATTCTTTATGTATATCCAAAATATATATATATATATATGCACACACACATATAGGCACAAATGCTCAAAACAAATAGGTTTTAAAAAGTCATTTCATGAAAAAAGTCATTTCATATGAGTGAATGTATTAAGTTTATAAAAACATTTAAAACAGAAACTTTTTAACAGTAGTTGAATAGTAATGTTGGACCAATTCCCAGATAGATAGATAGATAGATAGATAGATAGATAGATAGATAGATAGATATTTATATATAGATATCTGTATAAATACAAGCACACATACAAATACGCGCACAACACACACACACACACAGCAGGCCATGTGCTCCTTTTAAATGTACTTATTATGACTATCTCTAAGAAGTTCCTTTTTAATGTTAGATTTGAGCATTTGAAGTAGAAATTCCACTGCTATGGGGAACAGGTAAGAATTTGATTTCATGTAGTGAAATGATTAAGATATGAGTACTAAGTTTCTTAAGATTAACTAGTGGGGTTTTTTCTTTTAAAGGAGTACAAAATTTAATAGGGACAAATATAGTCATTCAAAATATCTTCTGTAGTTTATTTGAGGATTAGTGCTACGTATGCTGGAAAAGGCAAAACAATTCACTCTTATTTTAAGAGAATAAGAATATATCAAGAATAAATCTTAACTTTGTTTTATTTCTCAAGATGAAGATTAGTTTATACTTTCCTTTGATGAGTTTAAGAGGTTTTCACTATAGCCAATTATAGTGATGCAGTAAGAAAATACATTATGAGCTCAAATATGAAGCAATACCTGTGAGAGATTCCTCGGTATAAAATCTCCCATCCAATGGGACAAATATACGAGAAGGACATTCTAAAGACAAAACGCAGGGCTGGGGTACAGCTCAGTGGCAGGGCATTTACCTATAAAAGGAAACTGTCCTTGCATATGCCTGCTCTTGGCAATGTCGTGTAACAAAGTGGCTGGCATCGCAGGGTGTTTGCATAGCCCTGCGGTATCCCGCAGGCTTATCAGCAGAGTGTGTTCTATAAGGTTTCAGGTTCCACTGTTTTCCTTAGCGTGAGTGATTTTCCCCTCAAGGAAACCCAGGTGCCCGTGCCTCTTCAGTAGTTGTTATAAACAGCTTCCACGGGGCTTTGCTGCGAAGCCAGGGCTCAGAGAAAACTGACCTTGAGATTCTCAGAGGTCTTCTCTCCCACAGCCTGCATGATACCAATTTTGATAGGTACTGCAGCATTCAGCATTCAGGATTAACATACGTTAATGCAGCAGCCAAATCTGAGCACAAATTGTAATTGCTATCAACTCCTTCACCAAGGATATATCATAGTTACATGTAACTGGAATGAAAAGTGGTACAAAAGCATCACAGAATCAAGGCTTACAAAAATTTCACTGCTAGTTCTAGGACACCACACCATTTCAAATTTGATAGTGCTGTGTGAGTTATCTGAACAGAAATTTTTTCTGTTTTTTGCAACAATATGCAAGCCAAATGCTTAATAATTTGTTTTCCTGTAATATAATGCTTCCATTTTCTCAGTCTACTTAGGTTTTAAGATTTTAAAATATTTTACACTCTATATTATAGTGAAGAACTGATTTACATGCTCGTTGACTGTTATCTACACTATCAAAAATGAACATCCTGCAGGTAGAGGTGTAGCTCAGTGGTAGAGCACTTACGTAGCGTAGCAGGCGTGAGGTCCTGGGTACAATCTTCAGGGCCAGAAAACAAAGCAATGACAAAAAATGAATACCCTGAGTCTTTAGAGGATTTAAAAGAAATATGAAAATTGTACAGGCCAGTAGTGTCAATGCTGAATTTTGGCCACTGTCATTTAATCATAAAATAGATTATAGAAGGTAGAAGGAAATCTTTAGATGATGAAGGGGCTACAGTGAATATGTAAAATGTTTCTCTTAAAGTATATGATAATTTAGGTTTATATTTTATTGTGATCTATATTGAAGAGGAATAGAATTGAGTCCACTAAAAATCTGAGTTGCGTTCTTCTACCTGATGTCCCCTAAAACACTGAGCATCTCAGAGCTCGGGGGCTGTGCAGGAATGGAGAGTGATAGTATACGTTGATGAATAGGTGCACACTGATAGTTAGATTGAAGCGGGAAGTTCTGGTATGTTATCGAAAAGTAGGGTGACTGGAGAAAACGATAATGCGCTATACCTTTCCAAAAGCCACAAAAATGATTTTAAAACTTTTCATCATGAAGAAATGACACAGACTGTAGGAGTTAGATATGTTTAACCGATTTAAACATTTTACAGTGTGTACATATATCAGTGTCACATTTTATCTCATTAATATGCAACATTTTTGTGTTTGTATACAGCAGTTAAAAACTTTAATTTAAATTTAAAAATAAAACAAGAAGTGATAATTGTCAAAGGGAAGAAAAAAGCATGAAAATGAAGTCTAATCACGGGACAATACTCAGTTCTGAAGTTGATTCTTCCTTAATCTTTCACATATATGCCTATAAGAATTGATGACTATCCAATTTAATAAGGATGCTTTGATCTCAAAATGATTTGATTGTTCCCATATGAGAGCTAATATAGTGAGTTGTTTCCTAGAATAATTAGCATATTTTAATTCATATCCAAAAAGATATCCTCCCTTATGCATTTTAAAAATAAAGAGACATACTTATTTCCATTTACAAGAGAAAGGTTTCCTAAATGTGCAATTTTGAAAACAACATGAAATCATTATCTCATAGCAAGAGGGATCTGTGATTCCCCACAACCTTATTTTAAAGCTCTTATTCAGTTGCAAGTTGGATCTTTTCTTAAGATGAGCAGTCTAAAAATTAGTTGCAAGTTTCATGACAGAGACAATTCTTCTGAAATCTAAATGAAACTTATTCCTGTTGCATTAGTCTGATTCTCACTTTTAAATGTAGCCAATTATAGCAACATTCTAAACACATTTAGTTCAAAATAGTGCTTTCAGGCATGTTCCTAAGCTGGGTACAAATATTTATCACATCTACTGGGTTGACTATTGCTGAAGACACTATATTATATTGGCTCAAAACTAAATGAGCTAGTACAGTGCTTTATTTGAATAGAGGGCCTGTTTCTAACATTTACCAAAAACATCTATTTTCCAGTACAAATGGAGGTATGCCATGTCCTGTTTCCCCAAAAATAAGATCCAACAGTAAAATAATCAGCCTTGAAAATTAGAGATCAAAAATGCCAACCCACTCAGCCTATCTCTGACTCTCAGAGAGGCCACTGAGTAAGAGAATGGTGATGGCAGGAAAGGACCGGATTAGGTATCAGAATTAGGTATCAGAACTGTCAGCCCCAATCCAGTTGTCTGGGTGGAGCCCTGGTCAATTCCTGTCTGATGCTTTGCCTCTACTCTGCTTCTCTGCTACCATAATGAACTGAATAGCCTTGCTCTGTCATGCCCTTGTACTGTGATATTTCTGCCTGTAGCTAGCTGACCATGTACTGAATCCCCTGTATTGTGAGCCAGATGAAACCTCTCTTTCTTCAAAGTTGTGAGTGTCAGATTTTGCAAACATCTACCAGCGCTCTACAGTGCCAAGTTGGGGATAAAACTTTTAACACATGTGTCTTTTGGAGGGGAGGGAACCCATGATCTAAAAAATAGGATTTACATGCTCCTTTAAGACACAGATCATAAGTTACCAAAAAAAAGGTCACTATCTAGTCTCTTAAGTTGGTTATGCATAAGCCAGGTGCTTGTTCCTGGATCAATGAGTTGAAAAGAAGGGAAGGAGCAATGTGCAGGGTGCAGAACGTCAGCCCGAGTGCACTGTTTCCACCGGACATTCGGGCAGTGTGGCCCCCGAGGCAGACCTCACACGCTGTTCTCACAGAGCTTTTATTTCCAGGTCTCTGAATTCCAAGAATGACCAGAAAAAAGATTTAAAAAAACAAAACAAAACAGAAAAACTCTTCAACTTCATATAGTGCCAAGGTAACTTAATATCCTCTCAGTAATCAGTTTGATCCAGATTAAAAAGTAATGTAATTTAGACTTACCCAGAAAGATTCATTCCTAGTAGTTATTATGTGGATTAAAATTGATTTAAAGTCAGCAAAGTCTTTAAAAATAATTCTTCAAACACCAAGAAAAATCCAGATTTATTTTGAAGTAATTCATATAAAATGAACAGCAGCAGAAGACCAGCTCTTACAATTTTTATCTGCTAAAGATTATAGATCTGAGTGATACATAATTAATCATCTTTTGAAAGCTTTCAGAAGATTAAAGAGAAATAACTCTGAAACCAAATTTTCTCCCATCACCAAAATGAAAACGTATGAGAAATGCTTTTAATGCAGAAAATACACCAAGCATACGAGATTGAGCATCCGCGAGGCACCCTGCAACAGCCAGCTGAGAATGGGTGTGCACAGCCATCGTTAGCAGTCTCCTTTAACATGTCTCAGCTTTGTAACAAATCGTGAAACACAGATAAAGTAATATGCAGAAAAACACCTAGTGTAAGAAAAAATAAACTAATTCAAATAAATCAGATCATCTAAGTTAGCATTTTGATGATTTGCACATTGTTCTCACTTTCACTGTGATAGAGACTATTGTCTGTTTTTTTCACACTAATTGTACCTTAAGAAGTCTATAGAGTCTGATTTGCCCTGTATCAAAGAAATAGTGAGTTTCATAAATAAACTCTAGATCCTAAGAGTACCACCAAGAAAACGAAAGGAGATTTCCAGTAAGTCCCCTCTACGCTGTTGGCTGAGGGAAGTGTGTACTTACTGTTGTCAGATTGCCTTCATCACTGACCTATGACTTCGCTGAGCAATGGTGTGGAAAATGTACAAAGCTCAATATTTCCTGCAGCCTAGAGATGCTCCTAAAGACATTTATCTGTTTCCATACATGCATGTTTTCCCATCAGGTCGCGTAAAATTGTCCCTAAATCCTGAATAACCTGCTGATCTTAATTCTTATGACCTTCCGCTCCTGCCCCTTTGCTCCCTCCCAACTTCCTTTCCCTCCCTCCTCCCTCTTTCCACTCTCCTCCTTCACCCTCTTCTTCCCCCACCCCCTCCTTCGGCTCTCTTTTTCTATAAAGAAGCCTAGAGCCAAAACTAAGGTGTACCCTTAGCAACCTTAGGGGACTCTCCAGTGTGCACCTCTGTGGGCACGCCTCTCTCTGGCTTTCATGTTTGTATCCGTATTCTTCTCATCTTCTTGACTTATTATTCACTGTGGGTGTGTACGGCAACTCAGATCCTTTGAGGAACAATGCTGCAAATAAGTAAATACATGGGTACTCTACAGGGCAGCAAGAATACGGTCACCAGCTTGCTCTGCTCATAGTAAGGAGCAAATCTTGAGGACGGACAGGTTCTTGAGGTCTGTGGGACCAGGCTCTGTCTACAGAAACAGCCTCAATCACAGCCCTATTGTCAAAGCTATTCGAAAATGCTTTCATTTGGTTAGGACTATAGAATCGCCATTAATGAAACTAAGTTCACAGGTTGGAACTTGTCATGTGTGCACAATGTGACAAGAAAGACTATAGAAGGCTGCTACCCAATGCTTCCCACGGGGGCTCAGCTTGGCTTTCTGGAGGAAGGTTATTGACTGAAGCTAATCTAGACCTTCACATCTATTTTTACTTGTTATAGTAATTCTTTAAATGTGTATGGAATTCCTCATACAACTTGCTTTGCAACCAATCTAAAAGATGTTTCATTTAATTTACTCACAATAAGTGACAGAAGATGTATTAAAATTGGAAAGAATCAAAGATTATTGAATACATTATAGAATTATGTTTTTATTATTGCCAAGTAATTACGGAAACAAGTTTACATGCACAGTGCCAAATACAAGTTTTATCAAATTCAGACAAGTATTTTAAAGTGTATGAATCTAGGACAGCTATATTTCTCAAGCACTAAAATATCTTATTTTTAGATAAATTATGTATTCCCCTTTGTTTTGATTGTGTGTACTATTTTCTTCACAAATATTTCTACGCTTGGTGATTCAAATTTAAATTTTACCACAGCCTCATCTCAATTGCCTTCAAAAGTCGGAATTAATGGAGATTGAAAATAATAATACATTTTATTTTATCATGCAGATGTTTTTGTTTGAAATTGCTGAAAAATTCCTCTGTGAATATCTTCTTAATTATCTCGCTAAAGCCTTCTCCTGGTATGAAATGTATTATGTTTAATGAGGTTACATGGAATTTGCTCTGGAGTATTCTACTGTCATGTCCTAAAATAGAAAGTTTGGCAGCATTCCTAGAAGTAAGACTGCAAGAGGGAGCAGGTGGATTCATAAAAGGAATTTGGTGTTTATGAGAAGGAGAGCACCCAGGGATAACTCTCGTTAAAACACTTTTGCATATTTTTCATACCACTCTCCCTTAGCCAGCCAGGAAGCCACACAAAGACTTTCTGTTTCACACACAGAATCAGACTCAAAATATTTATCAAGTTTTGTTAAAACCATGCGCACAACCAGCTGAATGTCTAGACGGGAATAATTAGTGTTTAAAGTGAAGGATAGCTTCAGATGAATTCTGAACACTGGTGACTAGATGATTAAATGTGTGTAGGTGTTTAGCTATCTAAATTCCATGAAAAACATTGTCTCCTGAGCCTCTCTAACCCCTGAAGTTTCTATTTCTGCTCAACCTTACTGAGCTTTGCTCATTACTCCTAGTTTGAGATTCCACATCTGTCAGGTTAATCTGCTTGCTGTCATCCGCACAGATTTGCCTTTCTCTTCAGGACCATCACCCATGATCTGATTTAGGTGACATTTGCCTTCCACACCACTTGGCTAAGCATTTCACTAGCTTCCTTCAGAATGTCATACAACTAACCCTAGATGAAGGCTTGCTGTAATGATTTCCTTCTTATTCTGTTCATCCACAAAGTTATATTCATCACTCCTATGAATATGAGATGTGATTTAAAAAAACCAAAAACATGGTGAGTGTGCACATCTTTAAAAATTGATTACAGTAATCCCCCTCAAAATCTTCCCCTTGTTTTCAAACATGCTTACCTTACCCATCGCTCCTGCCACTTTCTGAAGCAGTTCCCGGAGTCCTCTTTTGTGAGCATCTTCAGTTGTATAGCCAGGCCTGCTACCATCTCCTGAATCAATTCACAGTGCTTAACTTTCATGGGCCTCTTGACTCTAAGGAAGAGCCAGAAGTCCCGTGGTTCCAGATCTGATGGATAAGGTAGACGAGGACCCAATGTGAGGTCTCTATAAGCCTGGCTTTCTGTGTTGGATGTCACCTGGACCCATACAGTCTGTACTTTCTCCCACATGTGGTGGACACTCACAAAGAGGACTCCCAGGACTGCCTCCAAATGGGAAAGGAATGATGGGATACGTGTGTTGGAATCAAGGGGAGATATTTTGAGGGGATTAGCGGCAATGTGTGTGTGTGTGTGTGTGTGTGTGTGTGTGTGTGTGTGTTTACTGCAGTATTTTTTTAAAATTTAAATACCATTTGTGCTGGTCACCACATAGTTTGCTGAATGCATATTCTGTGTGATCTTCTACGTTAAACATTTCAAAGTCTGAACGTCAAACCCAGTTGCTGTATATAATGGCACAAACTATTATTTTAGCTTGACATATGAAAATGACCTTCAAATATTTGCCATCCCCTTACTTGTTCGTTGTTGAAGTTCCAACAGATATGGAAGGCATTGGGTGAAAAATGCTTTCTGGATCATGTCACTTCAGAAAGCTCATGTTAAACAATATTAGTGCCATTACCTATATGACCTGTAGGGTCCTGAGACGGAGTAATGAGAGATTAAGAAAAAACAAGACACATAGAAAAAAGGGGATGGAGTGGGACCTGACCTCTCTGATGGAGCGAAAGCAACATCCCAACACAGTTTGCATTTTATTTACACACAGTAAAAAGGGGGGAAGCACACAACATGGCTGAAAGTGCACAGTTTCAGTGCTTTGCTGAGAACACTGAAAGAGAAAATTCTCAGGGCTCCCTGTGCTGTAGTTAACAGGGAGGAGCACCAACACTGGACACCTGCTGGACTGGCCTTGCTTTAGTCCCAACATCTTGTTCACATGGCTCACCTCTGGCACCATGCTCTCTGGGCTGGCCTTGCTCTACCCGAAATGTGTGGTCAACTTCCAGCTCAGCTGCTCCCCACATATTAGATTCCTTTGCTACACAACCCCTGGAAGTCTGTTACAGGCTGCCCTACATAACTTTTCCATGTGGAGATGCACTCTGCAGTATTTTCTAAACTTACATAGCCACAAAAATTGTATTTTAAAAGGATTTTGCAAAAACCACCAGATCACTTTGGAAAATTTTATATTAGCTAGCTAAATACAGTCTGTTAGGGTTGGAGATGTAGCTCAGTGGCATAGGCACCTTCCTGGCAAGTGCAAGGTCCTGAGTTCAATTCCTGGCCCCTAAATAAATAAACATGGTCTATCAGTTTAAGCTAAAAATCTATACTAGTACAGTAGTGGAAATAAGATTTAACATATGCTACAGTCTTTCTGTTTACTTAGCTCGTTTTCAAACATTTCATTTCAAACAGCAATCTAGTGAAGTATTAATGATTAGCCCAATAAAACTTGTCCTGGAAATTTTAAAGGATGCACCAACTTCTGATGCCTAATGATAATGTCAGTTCTCAACCTATGTCCATTAAACTCAAATCAGTGTTGTCACACATTAAATAAAGTCCAGTGTGAAAAGCAGTACAAAGTTCATCATTCATAATGATTAAAAATTAAATCACTGTAATTAAGATAGCCCAAAAAATTTACAGCTCTTTAATTGATTAGCTTTGCTGACATTTTTTAAATTTTCATAAGCAAACATTATTTTTTCTTTTTGTATTTTGGGTTTTGTTTGTTTGCTTTTGTTTTGTTTTGTTCTGGAGATTGAACTCAGAGCTTTACACTGAGCTACGTTCTAGTCATATTCTGTTTTGTGGGGGGTTTGTCTGTTTTTTGTTGTTGTTGTTGTTTTCTTTTTGTGTATTTTGTGATAGGTTCTTGCTAAATGGCTACATTTCCCTGGCTGGCCTTGACCTTTGAGTTCTCACAACTCAGCATCTTGGAGAGCTGTGAGTGCAAGTGTCACCACCACACTTATCTGTCCCTCATTTCTACTGATGATAAATTACTTGATTACTTTAAATTTCCTCAAAAGCTTACTATAAAATATGCAGTGTTCTGAGATTGCTTGTAATCCCTTAATCAAACTCATGAGACCTAATTTTGTCTACCTTTAGCATACCTTCACATTAGTGTATCACTCAAATGAAATATCTAATATAACTTATCCACTAGTGATAAGGCCTCTTTCAGTAAGAGAAATTAACCGATATATGTCTTCCATGTGATCATATTTGGTTTCCTTCTCAAACATCTCTCACTAGCAAGCTTTAAAAGTCAGGTAGATATACGGATGTGGGTCACTTTCTGTTCATGCCTGTCTCAATTCTGTGATCCCATTTCTGACCAGAAATCTAGTCCTGTTAGGTTCCTTGGTGGTCTGAATTCCTCTTGTCTTTAAAAAGATGAGACAGGACACAAGATTCTAGGACAAACTGTCACTAGTTCGCCCTGGGTGTGAAATGTTCGTCACTGATGCTTGTGAAATTCCTGCTGATGGGCAGTTCGCGTTCCGGACAGCATGTCTGTGTGGTCTTCACTCTTTCCTCATGCAGTTGCATCTCTGTGTGTCTAGTGCGTCTTCTCCAGAGGGCTGTGAGCTGCTGTCAAGTACAAATCATTGTTTATTTTCTCTGCACAGCATAACCGACTACAGATACCTTTCTCAAATGCATCTTCTAGTTTTCCTTGGTTATTTGGGCTCCAGAAATTTTCTAATGAACATCAATACAGACATTATAAAGTGCAAGTAGTATTTCATTTTAATGAATACTATTGTAATATGTAGCTGAAGTTACTTTTACATCTGGAATATAGTGTACACTCTAATACTAACAGTGCAGTATGATATGATATCGTTAGTCATTTAATAATCCATGGGTTAAACCAAAGCAAATATCAATCTATTTTAATGTAAAATAAATGGAACATGGAATCAGTAAACATATAAACAAATGAAGCATATGAATTTATTCTTTATCCTCTAATATCTTTAGTTTTGCACCAAATACCTGCTGGTTAGAAGATTCATTCTCTTTCTCCTTCTCAATGACAGGCTCCTCAGTGCAGTTTTGACCAGTGGGCGTTCTCTGTATTCTCACTAGCTTTCTTTATCTAACAAGGTCCTATCTACCGAGGATGACCCTCCACATTCCAAAGTCCTAAGGTCTTGCAGGGGAAGACAGCTCAGTGGAACAGAACTGAACCACAGGGGAAGTCACCACGGGTTCTCAAGTCTAAGAAGTCAATGTGCAACCAAAGACAGGAGCAACAGGAAAGTGGGACACAGCCAGAAATAAGAGGCTTCAAACACAGAGAATTCATAGGATTTGGTGAGTAATTAAATCTGGCATGTTTGGGATTAGAAAGGGATAAGTCTGACTTCTAGGTTGCATGTTACGACTGGATGGGGAAAAAGGCCTTTCATTTAGCTAAAAATCACAAGAGGGAGAATGGTGATTGCCCCCCCCAGAGGACTTAGAACTCTGAAAAAAAAAGCTGCAAAGTTGACACACAGTTTATTACAATTACAAATACTTGGAGCTCCCCAAAAGACAACTGAAATCAAAAGTTTGAGACACACCAGGAGGTAGGTGAGAGCTACCATCACAGAAGAAAAATACGGAAGTGAGCCCAGAAGTTCGGCGCAGAACCTCTCTGAAAAGTGCATTCGTAAGACATAGGTGGGTGAAGCAGAGCTGATGGGGAGGTTGAGAAGGAGCAGGGAGGGGAGGCAGAGCAGGAGTACCTGACAATCACAGCGGCCAAAGGAGGCTGAGTTCCAGCTTCAAACAACTGGCACCAAAACACAATGAAGAGCTTGTGACTCAGGAGATAAATCGAACAGAACAAAAACAGTGTACAGTCTGCAAGACTTTCCCTATTTTTACTGTTTTCACTTCCACCATCTGGAACAATTTTTTATGCATTGGCTTTTAAAATATGTCAAACTTTTTGTTTAAATATATAGACATGATCAATAAATCTTTAACTCCTTATGCTAAGTATTGAGTGTCTTTCTTTTACATGAATTAAATGTCATGCAGCAATTTGCTGTCTTACATATTTTATGAGACTTTCCAATCATTTTGAGGGGGAAATCACCTAAAGTAAGCCATTACACAAATAATTGTCATGGCCAACATCAGATATTTTAATTACATAGTGAGATATATGTGGGACTCTCATCTACCTGAGTCAAAAATTCTATTGTGTAGTGATTTCCTTTGGCATTACTGGAGATTGAACCCACAGCCTTTGCATTGAGCTACAAGGCCAACCCTTCTTATTTTAGGACAAGGTCTCCTAAGTCATCAGGTTGCCCAAGCGAGGCTTGAACTGAAGAAAAAGCTCCTTTTGTCTCAGCTCCCAGAGTGCTGATACCACAAGCATTGACCGGTCATCTGGTTTGTGTAGAACTTTCTATTACAATATAAGGATTTTTTCCTTTCTGCCAAAGGTGCAAGACTAAATAAAGGAAATTCTTAACAAAAAGTGGACTAACTCACATGGTTTCAAAAGCTTGGAAGCTTAAAGCTTTTCAATCCCCTTTGTGTATTCACACTTCCTGTTATAATCAGAATACGAAAAGATGCCTAAAACTCCTTGTGTTGATTCTAAGAATATTTTCAGTGTATTATTTGAAATTTCAGAAGTAGAATAAAGTGCGGTGTGTGGTCAGAGACAGCAGCGCTGTCCACTGTCCTGTTTTTTACTGAGACGGGGACTGTGAAATGCAGCATGGGTACTGGGTTTGCGCTGGGACATGGGTCACTCTGCAAGGCTGAGCGGTTCTTCTCACCACCCAGGCTCTGAACCAAACAGCTGACGCCAACGGCTGTTTGTTTCTTTCAAAACAAGTTTTTACAGTTTTTAAAATACAAAGGGAGTTTCTAACAGGCATATTTATCACATCAGTATTAGAAAATGGAGTTTGAGTTCTTTCTTGATTTAATTTTATAACGGAATCAGGAAGAAAATGTGTTGCAGATATATTTTACAATAACACACTTGGGCTGTTTTCTCTCAGCCTTTGGAATCTTCATACTGAGCAAGACTGAGTGCAGTATTCACTTTGAAGCACTGAATGGTAAAATAAAGATGGGGAAAGACTCAAGTATCCAACCAAGAGGACAGAGTAAGATAAAGGAAATAAAAGCACTAAGGAGTCAAACTTTGCATCTCTGTCCAGGCTGTCTCCAGGTCGTGAGCTCTGTAACAAACTGCTCCCTAGTTCAAAGGCTGTGTCCCCTCTAACAGGAAGCTACTCCTAAGCCGGTCAGAAGCAGCTAAGCTCCTGCCAGCCACTGCTACCCCTGATTCGGACCATGTGACTGAGACCCCATCCCAATTAAGGAAAGGTCCAGTCGAAGTCCTCCGGTCACTTCTGCACTTTACTCTCATTTCTTACAGTATAAACACTGTCTATAAACATTGAGGACAGGAGTTCGCAGAACCTCTTTAGGTTCATTATCATTGTGTTTTGCTCAAATTAGCTTTGGTACAACAAAATTTAATTAGTCTGAAGATTTTCTTCAGTAGGACTCTCTGAATTTAAGAGCTGGTGACACAGATCAGAAATTTTAGAAAACGCTCTTCTTTGTGTAGTAAGATAGGTGGAAGATCTATTCAATTTAGTCTGAATTAAGTGAAACAAAAGCCACTAGGAAGGAAACATATCTCTTTCCAATTTTTATCTAACAGAAAGTTTAGCACTTTTTTTGTCAGTTCAACTCTGACCTTAGAGGAACAAACGACCATTCTGAAAAAAAGTGCTACACAAAAATGAAAGCTGTTGTTAATTTCCCAAATGCTGACTACATGATATAATCCCAAATTTGGACGTACTTATGGTAGTGGAGTCAATAACTTTACAGTTTTTTAAAGATCTTAATATAGTTTAATAAAACTACTTTAAACATATTTTCTCTATGTTTTGCTAACTATAAATACCATGGGAGAAAAGTATGAATATTAATGTGACCAGGAATGTTAATATAAAACCTGCTATCCAACCAATTCATATGGATCTAGTCTAAAATGGTATAGTTTTTGGCACAAGTTTGGTATGTTATATTTTTAAAATCTATCTAAGACAAATTCTATTATTTCCTAAAAATAGTTTCTAGACTATTGGTCTATTAATAATTTTTGTCAAAATGTTCTGTTTTATGTCTTTAGTATTATATTATCCTATCTTACAGGCAATATGAATTTTGCGATAATATTATTTTAGCTGTTAAATAATTCTCATAAAAACAAACGGTAAGAAGGTATTTTCAAACTTTCTTTCACTACATAGGAAATTCAAGTTTACAAGAAACTATTAATATCTGTATTTCATACACACCAGCCAACATGCATCATTTACAGCTCACACACAAAAAAGGGAACTGTGTGTGTCCCTGTCATCCAGGGTCACAGTACATTGACCTGGACCTTGTAAAAAGAATTTGCTACCTTGTAGATGTCTATTAGGTGCCAGCCTATCTGGTAAATCCAGAATTCACATGGAAACCTTAAATCAGGCTAGGGTAATTCCCAGAGAGCTCTTCAACTAAGTCACATTTTTTTCATTGCTCTACTTCTAATATTCTGGTGCTGGCTAAACATGCACCAGTGTCAAATATGACTGTCTTCAAATTGACAATACATATACAAGGTTACCTTGGTTCATGAACACTTTTGTTTGCAGTTAGGTTCACAAACTGAGGAGTTCTGCAAAGTTTTGTTTCTGTTTGCGAACTCTGCATCGTGTGATGAACATGAGCATGGCCGTCTTTCCTACACAGACACAAGTGAGGACATCTTTTTCAGAGTCATAGAATAAACTAAGTGTGTGACCTGAGCTAGCACTGTGTACCTCTTACACACATATGTTTTGTGAACAAAAATATGTAATTTATAATTAACTTACATTCACTTATAAAAACAAGTGAATATACACCTTTAAATTTAAATGCATTCTTCAAGCAATTCTTCTCTTTCTCTAGTGGAACTTTCCTCATTTTCTAATCAAGTTATGTCACATTTTATTTTGGCTCCTTAAATCCAACTGCTTCTTTTTCTATCCTTTCTTAGTTAATGAGCAAGTTTCAAATTTCAGGGAAAGAAACAGAAGTCATCAAAAACAATCCCTCCAAACCTACACACCAGACACTTTCACTCCTGATTTCCTCTTGCTGCATGGGAGAGTAACTTCTTACTATGCAATTTCACTTTTTCCACCTGAGGTTTAGACCCCAGACCTATTTCTCTCCTCAGGTACTTAAAATGTATTACACACATCACCCCCTGCCTTGGGAAACCAGGGAGGCATTGCATGTGTGAAAATGAGCCAAGTGTGCTACGTTTATGTACAAATCCACCAAAGCAACACTTGTTCATCTGTATAACCGATTTTTAAAAGGCAGGGAAGTTGCCTTATTTCTCTCTCTCCTGTATTATCATCACAATCTCCTCAGCTCACAGGCCCTCTCAGGCCCCAGTCTCCCATCTTACCGTCAATCCCCTCAAAGCATTTCCTGACCCCTCCGACTCACCCCTAACTCGCTCCTCCGGTTACCACAGTGTGACTCCTGCCCTCCTGTCCATTCAATGGGAATTTGCTCTTACTTTATCAGTCTTCCCTGTGTTTCCAAATTCAGTATGATTTTTTTTTTCTCATATAATCTTCGAATACCTCAACAAAACAGAAACCAACAACAAGATTCAATACAGCATAACAATCAATAGTGCATGTGTCATGGAACAGGCAGATCTCAGATTCCTTCACATATATGATGATGTGATTCCATCGATATGATCACATACATATGCTTTTAGAAAAAACTTTCATGAGACAATAATTTGATGCAATGCCAAGTGACAATTTATATGTGAAGGCAAAGATCATCACTGGACATGCATAGAAAATATGACACACATTTATTTCTGCATAAATATTCAAAGACACAGCTCTTCTTATGAAAAGCTGACTCATCTGTGAGAAATTAAGTAACATCAAATTGGAGTCATATACAGTTCTACCAGAAGCTGTTGAAACCTGTAAGAATGAAGTTGTCAAAATCAGTATAAGATAGGTCAATACAGAATGAAAGTCACCTGCTAAATATATGTATTGAATGTGACATTTCCTTTAGTATGAGAATATCAGTAATTGAATAATAACAAATTCTAAATTTCAAGTTATTTTTTCCCAATCATATACAAGAAAGCAGGATAGCCATATAAAAGCATATTCACATTCAAGTCTTACTTTCACACAGCATTTGTGTGAAATTAAACAGTTAAATTTCTCAATAGTGGATGCTGAATTAACCCTTTTCTTTCTTTTTCCTTTTCTTCCCCCTCTCTTACTCTCTGTTCCGGGAATTGAACCCAGGGCCTTCATACTGAGCTATATCTCCAGGCCCTTTCCCACTTTTTTATTTTGAGAAAGAGTCTTGCCAAGTCACTAAGTTGTAAAGGCTGGGCTCAGACTGGTGATTCTCCTGCCTCAGCCTCCCAGAGTGCTGGGATTACAGGCCACCATGGGTGGCTCAAATTTTTACTTTCTAATCACAAGGCACAAAGAACAGTGTGACAAATTTTATTACATAAAATTAGAAACTGTTAGCATTAAAGTGTATCGTAAAAGTAAAACACAAGCAATACACAAAATACTTTGAAAATTGTTGCAGGTGAAATAAAATATTAAAAGACCAAAATGTTACATTAAAAAAAATCTCACACACAAACTTAAATATCACATAGTTTCTCTTCTATGAGAAACCCAGAGTTAAAATAAGGAACAAAGTTAAGGGAAGTAGGGCGTAGATCCTTTTCAAAGGGAAAGAAGCTGGAGAGAGATGGAGGAAGGGACAGGGACAGGGATAGTGGTGGGGAGAAGGAGTTGGGGTGGGTTACATGTATGTACCAAGTCCACACAAGGAGTCCAGACATTCTGGACTGCAAACCCGTACAAAAATGGGGAGGGGACTCGAGATGTGTGGAGCAGGGAGGAAGAGAAAGGACAGGGATGGCCAGGGAATTGAGATGTGCTATGACGGCGTGCGTCAACCTCCCCCAAGGAATGCAGACACCTCATACCACACACATGTTCACAAAGCAATATGGAAAATAGCTACTACAGACTACTAAAAGAAGCAATGACATTCCACTTACTACAAATACAACTCGTTTGCATTTATCATTACAAATATTAAAGAGTGATTTTCCACAAAACCAAATTATATCATGAACTTGAATCAGATTTTTTTAAGTAGGTCTAAGCCTTTCTTTATTTGCTTTTTTTATTTTTTTTTTTAGAAAGGATCTCTTTATTTCATCATTTATTTCTAGGAAATTTTGAAGTGCACCAAATAATTACTCAATGTCATATAGTCTAGTTACATTTTCAAAGTGAATTGAACCACTGTTCTTTTACATTTATAAACTTTTGGTTCATTTTCTGAGTTTGCCAAAATTATGTTCTTAAGCATAGAGCTAATAGAGGATGTGTTTTAGTATGGTCCAAATGGAAATATTTGATCACGTAGGACCAATACTGCAGAAGAAAATTATTTCCTTTTGAATTCACATCATAAAAACAGGTGATTTCTTAAATGAAAAAGAAAAACAATAGAAAACTTTTAATATTCACCCCGTGTTTCTTATATTCCCGCCTGTCTGTCCACTGTCACTGCATTTTTAGATATTCCCTCAATGTGTGCAAACAGTAGATTTGCCTTGTAAGAGGCCTGTGCTGGGGTCAAGGAAGTCCCAGTCCTGCAGAGCAACTCTGTCCCCGAAGAAAAGATTTTACGAAGTGCAGGAACAAAGCTCAGTGTGGGATTCCTTGGTCCAACCCCCAGTTCTCCAATACTGCAAAAATCAAAGAGAGGAAGAATGAGCGAGGGAGAGGCTCAAGAGAGAGACTGAGATTGATTTATGAAGTTCATGAACCGAGGTTTCAAGCCCTCTTCCTGCCCCTGGCCCCCCTGATGATTTGTCTGAGTCAAGTGGGCAGAAAGTCATTCGATAGCGCAACCTGTGGACTTGCTCCTTTGAACTGACTTCCTCTGCTGCCTGGTGGCGCTCCAGTGGCAGAAGCACTTTGGCACTTTTCAACCCCCTGAATAGCTGTGGAACCGATGCCTGACCCCCAGCAGTAGAGCAGAAAGGCTTCTAGGAGACCTCCTGTTCAGAGCGCCCATCACACTCACCCACAAGGCCGAAGTCCTAATGCAGTTTGTGTCTGTTGGGCGCAGGCGCACAACATACTTTGCAGTGCTGAGTCCCTTAGGAGTCTTGGCAGCCCCTGATTGGCTGAGCTCTTGGGCGAGCAGGCAATAGATGATTGGCTCCCTATTCTGAGGTGTCCTTACCTGATTGGGCTAGCCTACTAGATATATAACAATAAACGAGCCTCAAGGGGCTCTCGGGGGGTTCGCCCCC
>RJWT010001098.1:0-43125 GCA_004365215.1 Cuniculus paca
GTCTCTTCTTAGCCTAAACCCATTAGGAGCTCCAATCCTGTTCTCAGGCCTCTGTGGATCTGTGTCACGTGGCCCTGCCCACCTCCACACTGCCATTGCCCCTGGCTCACCCAGCTCTGCTGCTGGGCCTCTGCATGGATCGCTCCCTCAAGAGGGACAGTGAAGGCCTTTGCAGGCCTCAGCTCCAGGGCTATTCTCACCGGGCCACTTAACCATATTCACCATGGTCCCCAGGATGTCCTAACAGACCTCAAGCTGGCCACCTTCCTCTAGTCCGTCATTAGAGTCAACTGCTAACAATAAATGCGTCCTTACCCCAGGCAGGTACTGCCTGGCACCTGGTAGCATGTGATGCCTGAAGGATGCTCTCTTGGCTTACATCACCCATCTGGCTGTGGAAGGAAAACATGCTTCTCCCTGACTCATAAGCCACTCCTGGAGGCAGAGTTCCCACTGTGAGAGATGCTGAGCAAGAGAGGACTCCTTTCCCTAGGCTCCTGGGGGAAGGGATTCTAGATCTGAATGGGGAGAGCGCAAAGCCTCTAAGAGTTCCTCCTGGCCCCAAGCTTCTGAAGACAAACAGTGGAAGAACCAAACCTAATGGTGAAGGGAAAGCAAAATCAGCAACCAGACACCTCCCACAGGTCAATGGGGCAGCTACCCAGTCAAACTGAGTGCAGAGCACAGGGATGAGCTCCGGTGGGCTGGTGCAGATCCCCCCAGTTGGTATTAACCAGGCTCCTCCCTGGGCCAGGCTAGCCTCTAGCAAGCGCACAAAAGCTGGGGCTTGTTGTCCACAGAAAAATTCAAGCACTCGGATGTGGCTCAGAAGTACAGCACTTGTCTAGCATGCGTGAGGCCCTGGTTCATCCCTGTACCGCAAAAACTTAAAAGTAAAAAAGAAATAGTGGAAAATCCTGACTCCTAAGGTCTGCACAGATAGCCTTCATGTGGCCCCACTTCATCTCTGCTGGGAAACAGAACCTTGGGCTGTCTCATGGAAGACTGTCACTTGTTAGGCTTTAAGGACTGGCTTCTAGGAAAGGGTCCACAGGATTCTGAGAAGTCCCACCTGCATTTCTGCCCAGCAGGGTGACCGTGGACAGGGTCTTAATTCCCATGAGTCTCATTTTCCTTGTCTGTTAGAAGGGATGACAGGATTAGCTACCTCACCACACGGGTGGGTGGATGAAACAGGTCGACACATGGACAGCACTTACCACCACCTAGGTACACAGTAAACCCTCAGGAAATGACAGTTACTGTGATGGCACACACCACATGATAGGACACACACCATTTTGTTTCCACTCGCATGTCCACCTACCCACACACCCTGAGGTCAGGAGTGGTGGCATGGCTCTCTAGCATCCCTGTCCATGCTCCAGGAGGCCTGTCAGGAGGGACACAGCAAGTCTCAATGGTGTCACCAAGCCACTGTCTACTCCTTTGCTTCTGGTAGTAAGATTCCAGTTTTTCTCTCAGGAAATGCCCCCCACCTCTTGATCACAAAGGCCAAGGTTAGCCAGGCATGGTGGCGCACTCCTGTAATCCCAGCACTCGGGAGGCTGAGGCAGCAGGATCATTGCGAGTTTCAGACCAGCCTGGGCTACAAAGTGAGCTCAAGGCCAGCATGAACTGCATAGTAAGACCCTGTCTCAAAAAGTCAAAAAGTCAGAAAAAAAAAAAAAAAAGGTTTAGGTGGAACTGACACCCTCAACACACCTCACATCTGGTTTCCTATCAGGGTTTCCAGCTAGTGACCCAATTGAGACCTCTGACAGCAGCCCCGGGACATTTCCTGTAATTATTCCAAGGGGCCACCGTTCTTCTTTATGGGGTGGTCAAACTAGTAGAATGAAAATCATGAGATAAGGGTTGGGGAGCAGAGCGGAGACTAGGACTAAAACTTAAGAAAAATACAGTCATATAGTCATCTCCTGCTATGTAAATACTCGGACCTTTAGCAAATGGTAGGAGTTCAGAAATCACAGGATTCATCTGAAAAACTGATCCCAAATTACTGAGAATCTGACTGCAGAGGATCAGAATTTAGGTAGAGCTTTGATCACAAGGGATACCTATACTATATTCTGTGTGAACTCCTATGCGGCAGCCATACCTGAAGCTGGATAACTCATACCCTTTCCAATTATGTGTCAACAAGGCCTCCCCCAGGGTTTTGGAAGCTAGAAGTCTAAGTGCCCATGCATGTGCAAATGTACACTCATGTGCACATGTACACTCCCAATATCTGCTCCTACTCTCCAAAGGCAAGATTCATTTCTGAAGGAAAACCTACCTCCTTCCAAGGGTCTGCTGCTACTTCGCTCTCTTTCTTCTTTTTTTTCCTTTTCTGAGCCAGTTCAACAACGGGCTGTTCTACCTTTTTCTTAGCCTTTGTTTTCTTCTTCACTGGGGCTACAGGGTGACCTTCTATTGGGATGTATTCTAGAACCTCGACTCTAGCGGGCTTCTTCTTTCCTTTCCCAGGGTTGGTCTCCATGGACCTGGAGTGCTGGGAGTGGTTCAGGAAGGAGTCTTCCTCCTGGTGGACTTTCTTCTTCTTCACTTTTCCACTGTGTTCTCTGGATTTGCCCTGCTTCCGCTTCTGCCCCAAGGCTGCCTGCTCCTTGGCCTCCTTCCCCACTGTGCATCCATATACAGCATCTCCCACCTCACACAGCAAAGGGTCCTGGATGGAGCAGGCTGTGGTATCCTGGGCCTTTTTTTCTTTCTTGTGTTTTTTGAGCTTCTTGCCAACTCTGATGGTCTCCTCACCCTGTCTGGGGTCAAGGGAGGTCTTTAGCTCTGAGCCCTGTGATGTGGCCAAAGGCAAGGACTTCCTCTTCTTTCTTTTCTCCGCACTGAAGGACTCTGAGTGGTGAAGGGCCTGCTTCCTGGGGCTGGGTGATTTCCCTGTCTGTCTGACTTGTGATACAGGCTCAGATTCTGGGAGCTCTCCGCAAAGGGTGCCGTGGCCTGTCTTTTTCTTTTTCTTTTTTTTCTTTGCCAAGGAGGTATCAGGTGCCTGCTCTTGGCTCACAGTCCTAGAGGGGGATGCGGCCCTCACAGGAGAAGTATCAGCAAAATAATTCCCATCGTTTATAATTGAATATTGAGTCTGTGGTTCTTTCACTACCTTTTTCTTCTTCTTCTTTTTCTCTGGGAGCCCAAGGCCTAGGTCTACTTTCTGGGTCTTGGTGATCATTTCTGAAAAAAGAAATGGTACCAGTTATCACCATATCCAGGCCCCAGTGCTCAATTCTAAGCTCTGCACAAAACCCACGTGGGTGGTCTAAAATGTTAAGGAATTGGAAAAATGGCTATGATTACTTTGGAGCAATGAGAAATCTTTTAGAAGTAGCAGGAAGTTTAAATTCAGAAAGTCCTAGGTTCAAAATCTAAACTGCTCAATCACCTAATTTTCCCAAACCTCAGTTTCTTTATCTGGAAAATGGGAGTGGGGTGGAACTAACACCTCTTCCTTGAAGGGTTACTAAAGAGTGTAAATGAGATAACCTATGTAAAGAGTTTTTATTGTTCCTTTTTCTCTCTCCCTCAAAGCTCTATGCACAATCATTCATTCAACAGGCATTTACCAAGAGCCTACCCTGGGTCAGCAACTGAGAGTACAACTGTGAGCAAGCCAGATAAAACAATGGTTACCCTCGGGTTGACTTTTTACTGGACACAGCGAACAAAAATTCTGTGGTCAACCCTTTTGCCAATTCCCACCAGAAGGATCAACAGTGGCCCAATTAACCCATATTCTGGCTCATCTGGACGGCTCTTTGAGTATAAAAATGAGTGCTCCATCCTTATGCCAGGTAACTTTTACAACTTCCTATCTTCCCACAAGATACAGTGAAAAAAGTCCCCGTTAGTACTCTAAAGACCTGGGTGAAATGGTGGCTCCAACATACTCCTGCCCTTGGCTCCTTTGGGCCTCAGTTTCCCTATCCATAAGGAAACTGAACAAGAAGTTGCTCAGGTCAGGAGCAACATCCAGACTGCAAGTCTGTTGCATTGTTTTTTACATTTCAAATTGATGGCTAACATCAAATGATTGGCAATGATGTACAGCAACCAAAAACACCTAGCACTGCTTGGATAAATGCGAGCACCCGTTGGCATGCTCAATTCACTTCAGGTTCCAACCGGGCTGCTTCTTTAACTCCACCTAACAGCCCAGTTTCTGCCACTCCTGCACCAAAGTCAGATGTCAGGCAGACTTTCAGGAAATCCAGAAACAAAGTACCTTCCCGCTGAAAGTTCAGATGATGGGAAGGAAAGACCAGGAGAGTCTCCATCCTTATCTCAGAGCCTAAAGGGTCCACACTGGTCTTGGCCCTTCTTAGCAGTTTCAAGGAGCCAGGCCTGAGATATGACTCAAACTCATTCATAACCTCCTCCAGAAGCACATGGAGAGTCAAGGAATATGTACCTCTTTCATTCATTCCTGTTCACCCCATTTCCTGATGTATTCCCAGGGCCTATCTCAGCGTCTGGGACACAGCAGGAACCCAATAAATACTCAATGAATGCAGCAAGAGCTATAGAGCTGAAAAGATTAATAAACTAGCCATCAAAAAGTTGGTAGGTTTGAGAGAAAGTAGCATAATATCAAAGATACAGATGTAAAAGCAGGGAGAACACTAAGGAGAGGGTGATGGAGATCATATAACCTGCCCTACCAGTTACCAACATTTTCTGAAAAACAGATGTTTCCAGCTTGGGCAATCCAAGTAAAGAGATTGTCAACAGATGACTTAAGATATCCCAACAGGTGGACAGATGTGCCTGAGGCACAGGAGTGACTGTGTAGACACAGGTAACAAACAGGACTGTATGGATGGTAATCAAACCTGGAACAAAACTCAAGACAAGCCCCCAAGAAATACTGACATGTAAACTGGGGGACTTGCAGAGGGGAAGGGTGCACACTTGGAGAGGATGGAGTCAAGACAGCCCAGCGCGCTTGAGAAGAGGGAATGGTTAAGAGGGCTGATAAAAATAAGGCCACGGGAGGTCAGAGGTCTGCTTAATCCGCTTCTGTCCCCATCTCTGCCATTCAGAACCCCGCAGCATCCTCCTCGTCAGCCCTGCGACCCCAAACATGCTCACTCTTTCAATGAGAAAGGAGGAAATGAGCCTTAGGATGCATCTCCTGCAAACACAGAAGTTTACTCTGAAAGTGCCTTTAAACCCCCGCGGAAGCCTTGTGAGAGGCCTGGTTTGACTATTCCGCCTCACAGGCTTTGGAGGCATTAATTCACTAGTCCTAGGTCTCGACACCAGCAAGTGGCCACACAGTGAGTCTAACCCAGCCGGTGCACCAATCCCGCCTCCCACCGCACCCACCAGTAGGACTTAAGGGGGTTAGGGGGTGGGAGCGGCCGCGTAGAAGCTTCCGCACAAGCATGCAGCGAGCGGTTACGCAGGGTCCCCCGCCGCCTACGGAGCGGGAGAACTTCGTGGAAGTGGCGGCTTCAGGCCGGGGTGGCTTGTGGAGTACAGGTCGTCGCTTTTTCCCCCTTGGCCCCGCGCAAACCCAGACCCAACCCACGGACCCCGCGCGCCCCCCGGAACAGCTCGTTTCGCGCTTACCTGCTGGAAAAACAACCCCGCCTCCACGTGAGAGCCCGCTCTGCCGTGACCCGGAAGTCAATTTCAAGTTCCGGCTCTTTCCGGGTCGCAGCCTGGAGGCCAACGCGGTTTCCTCGGTAACCGCCACCATGGCGGCCACACGGCAGTTTTCTAGTCGGACAGTTCAGCGTGAGGACCGCACAGGCTCTGCGGACTCGTTGGTCACCACCCCGAACTCCGTGCCCACTATGTCTCCCGTGTCTCCCGAGCCTGTCTCTCCGGGGCAGGTCGCCGAGTCACCAGGCAAAAATCTGTGGGAGCAGATCTGTGAGGGTAGGCAGCCCGGACTGGCCTAGAGGGGCGGGTCCCGGGCGGCCGGGGAGGGCCTCGTTGGCTGAGCGCCCACTGTGAGCCTGGCGGCTGACGTGGAGGCCTCTCGGCAGCCCCGCGCAGCCTCGCATCAGCATTTTACGCACAGGGAAACTGCTTCGAGTGGGGTGCAGGAGATCTGCACGCCCAAATGAGAGCTCACGCGTTGAGTACCTTGCAGCAAACGGGTTTTAATCCCTTCTTGCTTCAAGTTTATTTATTTTTGTGATGGTACTGGGAATTGAATCCAGGGTCTTTGCACTGACACACTGATAAGTTTTTGGTTTTTTGAGACAAGGTCTCATGTAGGCCAGGATGGCCTCGAACTCATGGTGATCCTCCTGCCTCAGCCTCCCCTTGGCTGGGATTACAAGCATGCATCATCACACCCACTTTGCACTGATATTTTGAGACAAGGGCAGGCTAAATGGCGTAGTCTGGGCGCTAAGTTGTGATCTTCCTGTCTACTATAGTGCTGGGATTCCACCACCATCATCAGGCTGTGTCAAAACTTTTTCCTCACCTGTAAGCAGAGTTTCACTTACACTTTTGTGGCCCTACAATCCTTTTGAATTACACTGGGCAAGTTATTTAACTTACTATCTTATCTATAAAGTGGGCATAATAATAGCCTTTGTTTTATGGTGGTAGGAGGATGGAACCAGATGGTCACAGAAGGTGCTTAACTGCTTCATTTACAGCAAGAGCTGAATACCTGTTCTTAGTGAACAGCGTTGGTTGTTTTGTTCTCCTTCACTGGGCTGTAAGCTCCTTCAAGGTCAAGGATTCAGATTCTTGTGGCCACCATCACATTCTTTTTTTTAATTTTATTTATTTATTTATTTATTTATTTATTTATTTATTTATTTTGCAGCACCGGGGATCGAACTCATGACCTCACGCTTGCCAGGCAGGTACTTAGGCCACTGAGCTAGGTCCCTGGCCCTCACATTCTTTTTTTGGTCAATTTTGCTATGTTCAGCCTAGCCTTGAACTCAAGGTGCTTCTCTTGCCTCAGCCTCCCAAGTGATGAGATCACAGGCGTTCATCACCACACCCAGTTCCACCATCACTATTTGAATGTCTGAAACAACAGTTTCTTATTCTGTGCCATCAAATATGGTAGCCACTAGTCATGTGGGGCTGTTGAGCATGTGAGATGTACTTAGCATAGTTGAAGAACTGAATTGCTTGTTTAATTTTAATAGCCACAAGTGGTTATTGGACTGTAAAGTCTAAATGTTTATTGAATGGGAGCAAAAGTGAATGCACTAATATATGAAGGAGGAGGAGAATGATGAGTTGAAAGAAATAGAGAATACAGAGAAAGAGAATAGTGGCCCCAGAATCAGTAAGTCCCCTACAGGGGAACCTATTTCAACCCTTATCCAGTGCTTAACCACTTACCAATCCAATTAGTTAAATACAAGATGACCAAAAATTGCATACTTTTTTCATTAATTTTTATAAGACAATACCACAGGAAGTATAAAAACTACAGCTTTATCAAATTTATTCAATACAAGAATCAACTGGTTGAAATGGTCAGGATAGTCAGTATGTAAGCAAGTGTGCTGCTCAATTGACGCTCAGGCTAAACCATTAAGTGGTGAAAGTTCTAGCATTACATTGCACTGGAAAAGAAAATGTTCCTTATGCTTTGGTGCTATGACGCAAGGAACTAATCCAGTCACTTTACCGTAAAAATTGACTCAAGTATTGGAAGGTAGTTATTCTGGCTATCTTTTTCCAAGTGTGTTCACTTCTCCAAGTTAAACAGTTCTTTTTGATACAATTTAGTAGAAGGGTATTGTTGAGGGAATTGCTCATCTTATTTATAGAGTCACTGTACCTACCTCACAGAACTGTTGTGAAAACCAAATGAGAAAATGTATGCAAAGGTGCTCAAGACAGATCCCTGCGATTAGAGAGGATTCCATAAAGGTTCCTTAGTGTCAACAGCAAAATGTGCTTTGCATTGTGTTTTAGAGTCAGTTTATTTGGTACATCAGGCCTATAGGGAGAAAGCCAAAACAAAGGGTGTGGAGGCTGTCTGAGAAGCAAGTGAATTGATGCCATTTGTAAAGTGATGGAGTTTAAAAATTGAAATTGATGAGGTCAAAGATGATAAATTATACACATAGGCACTGTCATGATTATTTTAACCTGATTAAATTCAATTCTTATTTTAACCTAACCGATTAAATCCAATTCTTAAACATCTAACAAATGCACTTTTCTGTAACAAACAGTGAATAAATTCAGTTTCTTATAAGAAGTATGAAAACATAAGCTTTTGTGGTAATCCTATCTTTAGGTTAAGCATTACATTTTATTAGGATGTCTCCTTTTAAAAAGCAAATAACCATATGGAACAGGCCTACCAGGAACCCGATTTCATTGAAGACAAGACAGTATAGGTAAATAGCTTAAACAAGACTTTTATTCTCCCTGCTTCATGCTCTTTTGTGTGTTGTGTGTGCATGCCTGCCTCTTTGATAATTTATTTGTAAATGTATTTCACTTTTTGCCTCTTTTTTCTAGTGGTGACTGTGGGCTTTGTATTCTCAAAAACACTTGTATTAGTTCCAATAAACTTTTCTTCCAAGGCTTCTAACCAAATCTTAGCATGGCTTGTGATTTATGATGTTTAACTATGATTTTAACCAAGACTGAGTGTAAATATTTGGGGCTTACAGTTTTCTGTTTACTATTGCTGTGATTATCCTTAGCAATATCCTCTTTACTGTCTTTGATTCATCACTTAATCAGATACTCTCCAGCTCAAAAACCCTCGTACTATGAGAAAATCTGATCCCTTGTCCTGCCTGCCAGATACCAACATGGATCAGTTCTGAATCAATGCTTGTTCTTCAGCACAGCAGCTGAGCAAACCAGAGAAAAACATCAGCCAGTTCTCAGCACTGCTCACCTCCATCAATACCTATCAGTGCCTTGCCCATGCCCACACACCAGTCCCAAGGTATTAATCTTTCCTCAAATGTTCTGTGAAAAAACTTGGCACGGAAGCCATTCACTGAGAAGAATCAGGCATTTAGGAAGTTCTTTGGGCCAACATACATATTTGTGTCCATATATGTGGAGGAAGTATTCACCCCACTATTCACGTCTTAGCCCTGTATCATCTAGGCTTTGGTATTGCATTAGTCAGCTTTCTGTTGCTGTAACACAATACCTGATGATGTAGAGACAACCAATTTAGAGAAAGAAAGATCTTGCCTCATTGTTTGAAAGGTTTAGACCACAGTCACCTGGCTCCATTGCTTTTCTCCTTTGTCAAGGCAGAAACATGGCAGAAGGGTGTGGCAGAAGAAAGCTGCTCACTTTACGGCAGCTGGAAAGCAGAGAGGGAAAGCGATATACCCATCGAAGACACACCCCTAGGGATCTACTTCCTCCAACTGGGCCCGCCTTCTAATAGCCCATTCAGCTATTAAATCGTCTTCCCCACTCAGCCAAGTATCCAGAAAGAATGCACTGCCCTTGTTCACACCACTTCCATTTCCATTCCCTTGTCAACCCAAAGTAGACTAGTTTCTACTTCATTTCTTCAAAGAAATTACCCTCATGCTTTCAATCAACATGTATTTGCCAGTGTTGGGAACTATTTTCAGTGCAGGATCAGGCATGACCCAGACACTTCTAGATACCAACAAATTCATGATTCTGGGCAATTCTAGATGCAACAAATCACTTTCCATCACAGTGAATATCACCATCATTCACTCAGCTGTCTAGTCCGGAAACTGGGGATTCATCTTACACATTTCTGTTTTACTTTCCATAATCATGTTTATTTGTCAGTTTCTATGGATTCTACTTACAGAGTGTTGTATAAAATGAGCAACTGTTCCCACTTGTTCTTTGAGTTCATTTAACAATCATGTAACATTAAGTTTCCCTAATCCCATTCATAAGTTTCAGCAATTGAAAGAGTATAATGTTATAAATTTAATATACCTAACTTCCTTAACCACTTACAATGCAGAACAAATCAGTCAGGAAAATTTTTCTGAGCATCAGAGCAACTCTTAGAAATTAAATGAATCAGCTGAGTGTTTGACCCAAGGTCTGTAATACCAGGCCTCTGGGAGGCTGAAGTGGGAGGGTTGCAACTTCAATCTTAGCCTGGAAAACTTGGTAACTTAGCAAGACTCTGTCTTAAGATTTAAAAAATTTTTTGAAGCTGAGGATGTAGCTCGTGTAACTCAGTGTGAAGGCCCCAGTACTGAAAAAAAAAAGTCAAACTAGTTAATTATTATTAAAGAGTTCAGTGCTATTTACAGACTTAATTAAATTCACTTGTGCCTTTCAGTTTACTAGCAAGTTTGTAATTAATTATATTAAAATTGAAATCAAGGTGAAAGTGACAAATTTTCAAATATGCTATATTTTCTTAAACATTACAGAGGCTTCAGATAAACACATCAGATTGTCCTGCAGCTAATGTATTTTTCTGTACTTCTTCATAATCATTTCAACTGTATATCCTTTGTGATCAGATGATGCAGAAATTTGTCTTTTCCATCAAATTAAACAGAACTAAGAAATTTCACTGGAAAAGTGCACATAGCAAAGAAATGCAAAGAAAAGTATTGTATCATTTTAATATGTGTAGTTGAGTATACCATAGAGAAACAGGCAGTCTGACTGTTAGGAATAGAAGTTGATGTAACCTTTTGTAGGAAAGTCTGGCCATTTGCCCAAATTGTAATTTTTTTCCCTTTATCAGAATAATTCCAATGTAAGGATTATTTCTACAAAAATACTTCCATTCAGGTCAATGATATATTTATAAAGCTGCTCTTGCAATACTGCTTGTAGTAATGAAGAATTGGAAACAACCCAAATGCCCACCAGCAGAATATTTGTTAAATAAATGTAGTATGTCATATGTAGCAGTACTGAAAGGCCCAATATTCAGCTCCTAGGTAAGTTTCTAGCACATAATGGGCTCTCAGTAGGTAAGAATGAATGAATCTAATGGTATCTTGCTGAACTGTGTTTTATGTGTCTATTTGCCATTCATATTCATCCAACAAGTATTATTTGGAGACACACTAGCACAAACAAACCTGGGTACTTCCCTTGCCAAACCTACAATCTACTAGAAAAGATAGGTATTAATTTTTACAAAATTCAAAAAAGGGAAAAATTGATGGAATTATGAAAAGGAAGGAGAGAATTAAAAAGTTCTGTGCTTGAGCAATTCAACCTAGACTGGAAGACTTATAAATGTATATATTTAAAACTCAAACACTTTTCATGCTATCTCAAGTGGTTCTCAAGGCCATGGAGGAAGAATGGGGAATTCATATGCTTGCCCAAGTGGAAAAAATAGTAGTGGAGTTACAGCTGGTATGGTATGGTAGGCAAAATTCTAGCATGACCCAAGATTTTCATCTCCCAGCACACATATCCCTCTGTTATTCAGTCAAACATCTACCCAAGTGTGCTTTGAAAATATTCTCCAGATGTATTTAAAAGTCCCTAATCAGTTGACTTTAAATTAGGAAGGTTATTGTGGGTGAGCCTCACCTAATCAGGCAAGCCCTTGAAAGAAGTTAGAAGTCAGGAATTCAGGCTAAAGAGACTCCTTGGGCTTGTAGCAACAGCCATTTTGCATTGCCTTTGGCAAGGACCCCAAGAGTGCCTTTAGAAGCTTAGTGGCCCTTAGCAGACAGCCAACAAGACACACGGACTTCACATTTGGAACCTGAGAAACTGAATTTTTTTTTTTTTTTTAATGAGCAGGATGTATTTATTGAGAGAAAGAAAGCTTCTGTCCAAGAGAGACAGAAGGGGTCCTGAGTGGGTTGCCAAAGACTCTGGCTTTTTGAGAGACTTTTATATAGTGAAACCTCGAGTTGAGATGGGTCCAAGATGGGGAAAACCCAGGAATTCGCAAGGCAAATGGGCATGAGGTGGGACAGAACTATGGTCAACCAATAAGATTAATTGTTCAGGTAAAATTGACCAAATCAGGGACGAATAGGAAAGCGAATCACATAGCAAGCGAGCATTCTTAAGGATCAGTGACTCTTCCTATAGGGATTGGGATGGTCAAGGTGATCCATACCTATTTAGAATGTCAATCTCTGATGTTTCTACTTAGAGTGTGGTTGTATTTGTTTTGCCTTTTGTCTTGAGATCTGGCTCACAGCAGGCGGTGTCTGTCTCCATCAAGGTCACAAGACATCTGGTCCTCTGTGTCTACTTTCTCAAGGGCCTGGCCCTATCTGATGAGAAACTGAATTTTACCAGCCAGTGAGCTCAGGAAAAGACCCCGACTCTCAGATAAAGTCACAGCCGTGGCTGGTGCCCTTGCACAAGCATAATGGGACCTGAATTCATTCCCAGACTACTATGTGCGTGTGCATGTGTGTCTGGGGAGGGGAGTATCCCTGTGAACTGAATTCAAAGAACAATGAACTACTTCCCTAGCCCTTTTCAATTTTTTTAAAATTTTGAGTCAGGGTCTCACTAAGTTGCCTAGTGTTTAGCTCTAGATGTCCCTTTAAGCCTTATGTGCTCAGACATAGGCCCTTTGGAAGATGAGTGGATTATGGGAGTGGTAGAGCTGACTTGCTGTTAGGAGGTGGGGTCTGGTAGGAAGAGGCAGTCACTGGGGGTATGACCTAGGAGGTTATCTTTTTTTTGGACTCCTCCATATTTCACCCCCCCACCCTGCCACCTCTCCCCATCCCTCCCTCCCTCCTTTCCTCCTTTTCTGTCTCTCTGTCTCTGTGCTTCCCCACTGCTGTACTGTGACCAGCTCTACTCTGCTATGTCCCTGTGCCATGCTCTCCTGCTTTGGAGTCAACCAACTGAACCAAAATAAACCTCTCTTCCTTTTAAATTGTGGTTGTCCAATATTGTTTCAGCAACAAGAAAGTGACTAAGACATCTAGGCTAACCTCAAACTTGTGGTCCTCCTGCCTGAACCTCCTGAGTAGCTGAGATTACAAATGTGTGCCAATATACCTAGCTCTATTCCAAGACTTTCAGCTCAAGAGAACTATAACGTAAAATAAATTTGTGTTGCTTTAAATCCCTAAATTTGTAGTACAGTAGTGCCCCTCTGAGGTTTCGCTTTCTGCAATTTTAGTTATCCGCAATCAACTGTGGTCTGAAAATGTTCTTACAAGGAATTTTTTTTAGAAAGAATTCATAATTGTAAATAATTTATTACAAGATATTTTATAATTATTTTTTGAGAGTCTTGCTAAATTGTTTACTTACTAGGTTGCTGCTGTGCCTGACATATTCTGTTTTATTATTATTGTTTTGATCTCTTATTGTGTCTAATTTATGTTAAACTATCATAAGTATGGATGAATAGAAAAAAACATACTACATAATATTCAGTACAATCTGTGACTTTAGGTATCTGAGAAACATCTTGGGACATATCTTCTGGGGATAAGGGGTGTGTTTACTTTCCCTCACCATAACAAATTCCTGAGATAATCAACTTACCAAGACAGAGGGTTTATTTTGGCTTGCAATTTTTAACATTTCAATGCATAGTTGACTGGCCCTGTTACTTATAGGCCTGTTGGTCTGGCAGCACATCATGGAGGGACTGCATGACAGAGCAAAACCATTCTTCTCATGGCCAGGCAGCAAAGGAGAAGGAAGCAGCTGGAGCCCCACTCTCCCTCTCCCCGTCAATGGCACATCCCCAGGGACATGAAGGCCTCCCATCAGCTCCACCTCTTAAAGATTCCACCACCTCCCAATGTTCCATGTCTTAAGCACACGGGCCTTTGACAGACATTCTAGACCCAAGCTACAGCACTGGAAAACTGCTGTAACTTGTCACACAGAATTAGTTGGTGTGAAGAAGCAAAAGTGCTTATTGCCTGTAGTCTGATGTACTTGTCCCCAGCCTGAAACTTAGAAGTTTAAAAAAAAAGTTGTGTAATATTCTAGTACCAAATAAAACTGACATCCAGTACATTGCATTCCATCAGTGCCATCTTACCCAGGAACTTTATTTTTCTTCATGTGCAGTTGCCTTTAAAACACTAACCTGTCCAGAATTTTTTTTGCTAGTCTTTCCTTTAAGGATGTAACTAATATGCCCCATGAGCATTTTCTGCCCCTCTCTCAGCAGTAGGGCAGCTCTCAGGGTGGAACGTTCTCTGTGTTAGTCTCTGTAGTAGTAGTTAGTGCTACTGACATCTCCATTAACCACCTTCCCTATTATATCCCTCCCCTTATTCCTTGTAGTTATGTTTGAGCAAAATCTAACTCATATCTTCTTGGGAAAAGAGTCTCAGACTCTTACATAAAGCCTGGCACTTTTGTGTGAGAGACAACCATCTCATCTATTTTAAATAAAGTGGCTTATCCATATTAAGTATTCACCTGAAATAACCTGTTGTTTTTCGTTTCTGTAAAGCACCAGCTGAAATAAAATTTATGATTGTCTTAGCAAAAAGGATATTACATCACAAACTGCAATGAAATATGAAATTGAAGACTTTTTCCTTTCTTTTTAGAATACGAAGCTGAGCTGCCTCGCTTTCCAGAAGGATATGTAATCAAATATGAAACTCCAGTTCCTGTGAGTATTTCCCAGGTCTCAATCACTAAGAGGCTCTTAAATGAGAATAGTGTGGGTGGCTGGGGACGGTCGAGTGATGTCAGGAGTTAAGGAGGCAAGATGGGGAAGGCACTGGAGTTAGCACTAGAAAGATGGGACCACCCTAACCCCACTGTTAACAGTGTTGAAGCTTTAGTTTCTGCATCTATTGAATGGGAATCCTTGACTGACTCTTACTGTCTTCGAGGGGTTTAGAAGAGCTCTTGGGTGAGACAGGCCTTTATAATGGATCTAACATGATATCTATTTTGGGGACATTTGTGAACAGAGCAGCCTTCTCTGTTTGCCAGGGCAGGCCAGGTGAAGACAGAAGGCTAAGAACAGGGAGACCTTGTACCTATGCTTGGAATTAATAGGCAATAATGAAGTTTGAAATTTCAAAAACATAGCCAGGCATGGTAGCATATGTCTGTAATCCCAGCACTTTGGGAGACTGAGGCAGGATGCTTAGAAGTTCATCCCAGTCTGGGCTACTTAGCTCTGTCTCAAAATAAGAAATAAAAAGTAGACTGAGGATGTATTCAGTATAAAGGATCTGTGTTCAATCCATAGTACTGAAAAAAAGAAATGCTGAAACAACCTGAGCAGGGTTATATTGATTGACCCCAAATCTATATCTCTGTACTTCCACCAGCTTCTATCTGTAGTCTGCCTCTCTCTGTAGTCTTTCTCTCTCTGTAGTCTGCCTCTAATGTCAATTTCTGCCTCTGACAGAGATTCTATGTCTATAGCTCTTTTCTGGTTTATGATTATTCCTTTTTCATAGTATCCTCTTCCTTTTTTTATTAATAGCAGAATTTTATTAAAGGTACAAAAATAAACAGGTTCTGCAGAGCAAATTTGGGCCAAGTAAAAGCAGGAAAGGAATATGCCCTATAGTGTGAGGGTGGCCACCATGCAAGAGAGGACACAGGGGCCAATGTCCTGTTCTTGGTGTATGGATACAATTCTGTCTCAAATTTTTCTGTAAATACTAATAACATTTCTCTTCCTTGAATTATTTGTCCTTATTCCAGAGTCATTTTCTCTGTTTATGGATCTTAATCCTTGTCTTTTATACTATTGATTTTTCTTGACTTGTGCACTGAGGTTTTTTTTGTTGTTGTTTTGTTTTGTTTTGTTTTGTTTGGTACTGGGAATCGAACTCATGACCCTGTGCTTGCCAGGCAGGTGCCATGCCACTGAGCTCTATCCCCAGACCCTGTGCACCAGGATTTTATTGTTTATCTAAAATGTAAAATGAGGGCCTGAGTGAATTTTTCTGTGTAGTTGGTATCTGAGGCTTCTCAAGAGAGACAGAACCAGTAGGCAATAAATACAGAGATAGATAGATAGATAGATAGATAGATAGATAGATAGATAGATAAGAGGGGCCCTATTAGGGGAATTGACTCACACAGGATTATGAAGGCTGAGAAGTTCCACAGTAGGCTGTCTGCAAGCTAAAGAACCTGGGTAGCCAGTAGTATAGCTTAGTCCAAGTCCAGAGGCCCCCAAAACAAGGATGCTGATGGTATAAATCTCAAACCAAGGCCAAAGACCTGAGCTGGGGCCTTGCACTTGAACTGATGTAAGTCCTAGAGTCCAAAAGCTATAGAACATGGAATTTTGATGTCTTGGGGCAGATGAAAAAGGGCATCTTGTTTCCAGAGGAGAGAATCTGGCCTTCATCTGCTTCTGAGTTCCACGGGTTCCAACTGGGTGGCGCCTTTCCATGTTGGGGGCAAATCTTTCCCACTCAGTCTACCAACTCACTGGCTGATATTCAGAAACTCCCTCATGGACACACTTAGACATGCTGACTTTTTGTTTTGTTTTTGTTTTGAGACAAGATCTTGCTACATAGTCCAAGCTGGCCTTAAATTCACTATGTAGTCCAGGCTGACCTGAAACTCACAATGGTCCACCTCCCAAACTCTGGGATTATAGGTATGTGCCATAATACCCTGTTAGAAATGCTGTTTTACCAGCTATCTCTGCATGCTTTAATCCAGACAAATTAACCTTCAAAATTAACCAACACAGCTGGTGTGCTTTTCTTCTACCACTGTCCATGTAGGTTTTTCCGGATGGTTATCTTTTACAAATGAAAAAAGCCTGAGCAGGTGCTTATGGGAAGTGCTAGTCCCCTGGAAGGTTTTCTTCAGGGTGAGCAGGCAGAGTCGGTACTTGGGGGCTTAGTTAATTTTTTCATTGTAAGATAAAATACCCAACATCCAAAGTTAAAGGAGGAAATGTTTATGTCATCTCACAGTTTTTAGAGGTTTCAGTCCATAATCAGCTGGCTCTAAGGCAGAGTGGCATGGCAGAGAGGCATCACAGAGGAGAGACAGTTTGTGGCAGGCAGAAGAAAACGAAAGCAGCCAGTGACAAGCCTCTTTGAGTCCCTTATATTGTACCCAGGCTACCCTCCCTTAGGGTACTCACACCCTTAATCCTAGCACCCATAATCCAAACATGGCACCATGAATCAGTCCGTGTCACACACTCTCGATCCAGCCACCTCTGAAAAACCACCTATGACTGCATGAGGCTTTAGGGGAACATCTAGACACAAACTATAACAGGGTCTGAGCAGGAGGCCTCCAAATCAATGTTCAGTGTTTTGACTTTTTTTTTTTTGTCTAGGCCACCAGCATGGTACCCTACACAGTTCTGCTTCCTCTCAGGCTGTTTGTTTCATTTGTTGACAAAAGTGTGATTGGAGAGGAGAGCTGGGTGTAAAAGACTGGTGGGAAGGTAGCTTTGTGAGTACTGAGAGGCCCAGGAATGTGGGCTACAGGCCAGTGGAGCCCAGCCAGATTTTCTTGCAACCCTGCTGTGTGTCGTTCCCTTTCTCTCTCACCCTCTGTGATGCCTGGCAACTCTAAGCCCTGAGCCCCTTTGGAATTCTGGTGGGAAAATGCACTTGTGTCCTTACAAGCCATTTCCTCCTGTGGCTACCACTTCCCCTCCCGCTTATCAACACAGGCTTCCTCCCTGCTTCTTTTGGATTTGTTGTCCAATCTCTCATCCACAGATGGCCCTCCTGTTTTTTGTACTAGCGGTTTATTCCTTAACTGTCATTTATAGGTGTCTCAGGAGGGAGAAGAGACAAAGATGTGTATTCCATGTGCCTCTTGAACCTATAATCTAACATGGAATTTTATTCCCTTGTAAGGCTATAAAAGAAAATAATTATTTAAACTATTTATATGAATTGACTCCCCTCCCTGTCCACTGCCAGGTTTCACTATTGCAGGAACTGGTTTCCCACCGCATCAGCACAGAGCACTATTTTCCAGCTTCCCATTCCACCACTGCCTCAAATATACCCTGTCCTCAAAATAAATCGGAAACAGTCAATCCAAAAACATGTAAGTAAGGAAGTGGGGCTTTTATAGTTTTGGATTTATAATGTTGCAAAACCACAGGGTTGGGGTGGTCACACAGGCTTCAGGGAGGCCACGAAAATAAGACTGTATTCTTCTTTTAACTTGTTTTTAACGTTTTAATTATTCTATTTATCTTACTGCATTCACTAGACTTTCAATACAATGTTGTGTTTTTATTTATCAGAAAAGTATCCTCAATGCCACTGATTTATCTTTTAAGTTTAAAATGTAATAGAAATAGTAACAATAAGCATACTCGGATTCTACATTAAATACAAAGGAAGGCAGGAAAGGTATAAACAAATGCAAAAGGTAGAAGAAAAGATGATGTTGCCTCCCTTGAAGCAGATCTTATCCCTAGCCCTGGTTCCTCTGGCCTTTCTAGTGCCTGGCCCTCTGCTCCCGGTTTGTTCTGTGCCTTTTACTGGTGTGCTTTGGGCCTTGGCAAGCACCACTACAGCTGCTGTGGTCCTAAGGTGCTGTCAAAGATACTCTCCCCTCAGTTCCTCTCTCAATTCCTACCACATTTTCCTTGTGTAAGTCTCTCTGTTCCTCTGGCCTCCTTACTGCTACTGCCTTAGGGCTGTAACAAGCTGGTGAACCTGGCCTTAAGGAGGACCTGGCCTACCCTCACCAGACCACAGAGGAACATTTTTATTTCTTTATTAATACAGACCAGTTCAGGGATTTGGAACAAAATGTCACATTTAAGGTCATGTTATTGAATGAACGGGATCAAATGTCTCTCCCAGATGAATTGGGCAGCTTGAGATCTACAGTGGGATTTCATTTTAGGTTCTCCTAGAGAATATTTGGAAACATTCGTCTTCCCAGTTCTGCTTCCTGGAATCGCCAGCCTACTTCACCAAGCAAAACAAGAAAAGTGTTTTGAGGTTGGTTGTTTGGTGGGGTCCTTTATTTTTAAATTCTCAATGATTCGTTTTAATCAGGTGGTAGCTTATTATCTCAGTGCTATCAAGTTGTTACTCTCAAAATGACCCCTTTGTGATGGAAACCCTGTGTTTTGGGTCACTTACCCAAGCCCAGCAGTGACATCCAGTTATGCACATACACACACCATTATCTGTCTGTCCTCCCAGGCTCTGGAGAGTTTTCCATCCTGCTTGGTGTCCCTGTCGGTCCTTCTCCTGTGTCATTTGGCATCATCTAGGTTTTTTGGGCCTTGTACACTGATTCAAGATCACCTTCCTTCTTACTTGGCTCTGGTATTGGTCTTCCCCTCTGGCCTCTGCCTGCTGCCATTCATACCTGCTGTCCTGAAGGCTACCAGCATGGGAGAGGCATGGTATGCAGAGTGCTCTGTGAGTACCAGTCTTTACCATACTGCAGCCAGTTATCTGTCCCCACTGTCTTCTGAGCCTGCTGTACCTCCATACTCTTACATGCTCCCTCTCTTCAGCAGTTCACAGCATATTTTGGGTACATGTATTCCCTGCAGTTTTGCTTCCTAGAATTTTGAATTATACCCCCCCAAAATACACACACATACACACACACACACACACACACACTAACATTTCTAATTGACCCAGTAGTTGTCCTGTATCAGGTGTCTGTTCACATCCATTACTGCAGTTCACACTCATAAGAGCCCTGCGAAGGTCCTTCTGTTATCATTATCTGGATTCTACAGATGAGAAAATGGAGGGACACAGAGGTTTCAAATGTGATCAAGGATAAATGGCAGGGCTAGGATTCAAATCCAGATTAAATGATTCAAAATGATACTTAAAAAGTTGGCAGCAGGGCTGGGGATGTAGCTCAGTGGCAGAGTGCTTGCCTAGCATGCACAAGGCCCTGGGTCCCATCCCCAGCATTGAAAAAAGAAAAAACAAAAAATAGGCAGTAATTATGGTGAAAGTCCAACTGATGTAAACATCCTGGGTTCATAAAAAATCAACAGATATTGGAATGACCCACCTAGTTGCCCTTCAGCCCAGGAAATACATTCTATCCCAATGGTACTTTTATATACTGAGAAGACAGTTTTCATGTGTTCAAGTAAATACTCAGTTTTTCTTAAGCAATGCCTTGATGTATGGCCCCTCTCATCTTTTCATCACCCTGTATTTTAATTCTCCTTAATTCCTGTCACCCGAGGCACTCAGAATAACATTCCTTCTGATAGGCCTCACTATACAAGTTGTGTCTTCAGTGAGGGTAGAAATAAATTATTAGACACTGGTTGGAATTTCAATAGTACAGGATGTTAGCTTTCTGTCAATGTAACAAAATACTTGATATAATATACTTATAAAGAGAAAAGGTTTATTTGGCTCTCAGTTTTAGAGATTCCAGTCCAAGGCTAATTGGCCTATTGCTTTGGGCCTGTGGCAAGGCAGCACATCATGGCAGGAGCTCATGGCAGAACAAAACTACTTATCTCACAAACCAGGAAGCATCAAGAGAAAGGAAAGGGCTTAGGTAACCCCCAGTGAATTAAGGACCTCCCACCAGCACCCCTCCCCCACAGGTTCCACCACCTCTCAGTAGCACAACCCTGGAGATCAAGCCTTTAGCTCATGGACCTTCGGGGGACATTCAGCATCCCAACTATAACAAACATTTATGTAGCAAGAATTGAGAGTATACCCTATTGGGCCACAATACACCAATGATGAATTCACTTGATGAAGCAAAGAGCTCTTGGTTTGGTTTTCAAGGCCCTCTTCAGTCTTCCCCTTTCTCCTCTTCAGTCTTTCCCTCACTCCTTCCCTTCCTTCTTTTCTTCAGCCACAACTCTCCTTTTCAGGTAGTACCCTTTAGCCAAAAAGAACTACTTTAAGTTCCTTATACCAGTCCCTACTTCATGGTCTCTGTGCATATGTTTCTTCTTTTTTTAGAAAAAAATCCTTGAGCTCCTTTTCTCTGCATATTTAAATTCTGCTTGCTTTTCCAAACTCAGCTGCATGACACCTCTTTCAGGCTTCCAGTTCCATGTTAGGCCCAAACTAGAAGTAATTGATCCCAGCTCTCAGATTTCAGAGTATTCATCTGTTCTGCATTTTATGGTAAGACAGCCTTAATTAGGATATTCTTAACCACATATATTTAATTTTATACTTGCCTGTCTCCTCCAATGTTTTAAGTGCCTTGAGGACATATTCTCTGTCTGATTTATTTTTGTACCTTTTCTCAGTGCTCAATATATTCTACCCAGTGCCTACCATATGTTGAGTATACAGTTGGCCCTCAATAAATGTTAAATAAATGAGTACATAGTCGGACATCAGCAAAGCGCCATTGTTACTATGCCCTTGACCAAAACCTAGCTCTTCTCTGTGGGGAGACTATTGTAATGGGCCCATCCCTGGAGGGACAGCCTGGAGGGGTAACGGAGCAGGAGGACACCCATCTACTTCACAAGCTTAAATAATGGGAGAGAACAGTGGTTGGCAAAGGTCAGAGCCTGATCCCCTTCATATATTAATTATGCAATCAATTAGTAACTGGGGCCTTAGTTTATAGCTAGTGGTTAAAAGGAAGACCCTAGAGTCAAGTTGGCTAGTTTTGAAGGCCGCCTCCATTCCAGCTGGCTTCCCAGTCCAGGGTGAGTTATTTCAGCTCCTAAACCACCGTCATTTCCATATATGTAAAATGAAGATAGTGGCTGCTCAAGGGATTATTAAGCACATGCAAAATGCTTCAGGCAGACCTTGGCACATGAGGAGATCTCCCTAAATGTTAACACATTGTGTACCATTACAGCTCCTATGCGACAGGGGCTTCCCAAGCAGGGTGGGTTGTACCTGTGGCCTGAGTGGCTTCACTCTTGCTCCTTGGCAACTTGGAGTCCTGATTCAGCCGGCAGTCCCAGCCACGCCCCCCCCATACAATTCTACAGCGATTTCACAGGGAACTTTTATTTTATTGATAATTTCATGGGGAGGGAGGGTTTTGTTTGCATGTATCAAGCTGTACTTCATTAATCCTCTCTAGAAATATTTTTATCCCCTGCAGTTAACCACTCCCCTGCAGCCTCTGTACATTCCTTCTGTCCTAAACAATTTCATCCCAGCTTGCCCACTCAGCAGAGTCAAAGCCCAGCATTCAGCTCGGGACGACTCTGTGCTTAAAAGGCAGTTAAACCTGGTGCAGTGGTGCACACCTATGATTCCAGCTACTCAGGAGGCAGAGGCATGAGGGTCATGAGTTTGAGGCCAGCCTGGACAATTTAAGGACTTAATGAGACCCAGTGTCAAATTTTTAAAAAAGGACAGGGAATTTCACCTAGTAAGAGAGTGTCCTTGGGTTTGATCCCCAGTTCTGCCACATTAAATAAATAAATAAATAAATAAAAATAAATAAATAAAGTTCAGCCATTGTCTGTGACTCTTGGGAATGGGGCTGGGAGCAGGGACCCTCACATCTCTAGATCGATAAAGACAGTTATAAGGCATTCTTCATATTGCTCTGTAAAAAATGTTTAATGTTGAAATGCAGGCCTGGTAAATTCAAAGCTAGGGAACCTCAGTCCCTCTTGATCATGGCCCTGGGAACCAGGCCCTGGGGACACAGAGAAGATGAAACACGGCCCTGTACTCCAGAAAACCACAGAATAATAGTAGATCCTTCTTTGCTAGGTAAAGGGTAATGATGAACTAAGGTCATGCTTATTTTTCTCCTCTCCATCTGTTCCTTTTCACTCCTCTGAAACAATAACAAACGAGAAGAAATGGCAAAAGTTAATCTAATGCTGTGAATTTGTTTCTAGACCTTGGAGCAGCTATATTCTATTGTGTAGGCTTTCTTCTAATTTATTTGGTCATTACTCTTCTAATTTATACTCCTTCAGAGGGCCCAAAATCAGTTTAAAAAGCAGTAATTAAGAGTTTACATTGAAGACTGCATATCTAATGTTTGCCCATAAATAATTTTATAACAAGGGGACTAAACACAGTTTCCAATCCCCAGGCAGTGATCATACCCTTTTAAAGAATCTAAGAGAGTTCTATTAGTATAGAGATTAATGAGGCATCCTCACGACAGCTCATATCTCCTCATTGACCTCCTGCAGATGAGCTGTGCTGAGAGTAAATGAAAGCAGTCCAAACATCAAATGCTACAGGGTGCTTGAATGGAGCAGTGAAATTTAAATTTTATGATTGACCAGAGAAGATAGAAAAAGGGGGTTCTTAAAAAACATAAACTTGAAAGAATTGAGAAACTTTAAAAGCAGTATGGCCCAAGTAACCCAAGCCTCAGTTTCTTTCACTATTAAAGGGATGACAGAGCTGTTCCTGGTATTGGGAGGAAGAGAAGTACTTAAAAATGCTCACCAGCATCAATAAATGTCAGCTTTCTACCACTTTTCCATTCAGACTATGCCAGAAAGCTCAGTTTTTGAATGACACAAATATACAAGGTGGGTGGCTCACTGTTAACTGTGTTTGTTTCCTGATTTAGGATGCTAATTAAATCTGACTCCTTATACACACATGCACACACACACATACACACAGTCACATAGTCTTTTCTGGATTATTTTTGAAAGCTTCAAAATTGCATTATTGCTGTCTCATCATTGGTTCTACCTGAGTGGAACTCCTGTTGTCCAGATCTGTGCAAAGGATTTGCATTTTCTCCATTCAGCTCTTCCACATATCCTGTCACTGAGAAGAGATGCTTCAACTGACTGATAATGGGCCTCCAACCCAAATTACGTGAGGCAACATTCTTATCTGTCACCAGCAACCAAACTTGCCTCCAAATGACTCTTAAGCAGTGATATAATTCATTGTTTATTGGGGCCATTCAAATTATATCTTGAAATAGCATTTGTATTAGGCTGCTCAAGAATAATTGCTGATTTGTATTTTGCCCTTAAAATGCTGACTTCTAGTTATTTATATTTGCTTTCCTTATTTTCTGTTTCGTTCCACAATGTAGCATGCTAAGTGCTTGTAACTAAAGAGACACAACGAATGTTTATTGAATGAAGAAATGAATATGGTTGCTCAAAGTCAGGACCTAGCTTGAAGACAGCAGATTATGAGAGTGGTCAGTAGCCTTTTGGTCGGTTTTCCATAGCTGTTACACACAAGAGGTAGTTTTTTAACTGGACTTACAGTGTCTGTGTCTATGGCCTCTCATGGAGATAAACAAGGGAGATGCTGACCAGGTCTGTGGGCCCCCAAAGCTAGAACTGACCAAGGTGCAAACCCCCTGAAGTGAAGGGGTCTTGTGGCTACTGCAGAGCCAAAAGGTTGAGCAAGAGGCTGGACTTCAGGAACAGCAGTTGCTAGCATGTTCAAAGTCTTTGCTTTGTGCCAGACATTGTTCCAAGCACTTTGCCAGCAGGATATCATTAAGTTCTCCCAACATGCCTTGGAGCTGGGTATTATTGTCACCATCTTACAGATAACAAGCCATATAGCACCTAGGACAATCATGAATCTGACATGCAATGAGGAAGTGGCCGAGCCGAGACTCAGGTTGAGTGATCTGGCTCCAGAATTGAAAAGTTTGATCATTACACGATGTGGTCAGTTGACTCAGAAGCAGAAGCCAGATTCTGCTGTGAAAGATGGACCTGAAGGCTGTAGAGAAGAGGAGTAGGAAGTTAGCAAGTCTTTCATATACTTTGTCCTATAAGCAGTATGACACTCCAAGGAAGACTAAGGGGAATAGAGCATAGGATAAGAGCAAGCAGTGACACCTAGTTACAATACAGTTTGGTGTGTGTTTTAGTCCATTTTCTGCTACTACAATGAAAACAATGAGACAGAGTAACTTATAAAGAAAAGAGGTTTATTATCTCACAGTTTTGGAGTCTGAAAGTCCAAACTGCATGATGACAGCTCTAGCAAGTGACCACTCAACCACATCGTATAGCAGATGGATGGCATTTTGGTGAGAGCACACAAGAGAGGGAGAGATCACACAGT
The DNA here is from genome assembly GCA_004365215.1 of Cuniculus paca. Lineage (NCBI taxonomy): Eukaryota > Metazoa > Chordata > Mammalia > Rodentia > Cuniculidae > Cuniculus > Cuniculus paca. Next base: position 24,873 of record RJWT010001098.1, read on the forward strand.
GAGACAGGAAAGCCAGAGCAAGAAGAGGGGCCGATCTTGCTCTTTTTATCATAACCCTCTCATGAAAACCAGGGTCCCATGAGAACCACATTAGTTCCTTTTAACCACCATCGATGAGCTGATTATTTCCTACTACCACTTCTTAAAGGTTCCATACCGTCTCCCAATACCACTGTACCAAGGGCCAAGCTCCCAGTGCAAGAACCCTTAGGGGACACACTCAAACCATAGCAGTGTGTAATGTGGTGTGTGTGTGTGTGTGCTCATGTGTGCTGGTGTAGAGTTAGGTGTGTCTTCATACATGAGTGAGGCAGTACTTGGTACATGGTCCAAAGTTTGAGAATCCTGTCTCTGGAACTAGGCAGGCTCTGCTTGCAACCTCAGTCTTCTCCCAATGCTCTATGAAAGACTGATTATTACAATGTTTATTTACTAATCACCCAACCCTTTTATATATGATATTTTAAATATTTTAAATTTAATAACAATCCTAATCTACATGTTCATTAGATGTCAATAAAATTCAGCCCATTTAATAAGCAGGTATTTTTTCCTTAAATCTTGGAGGGAATTATAATTTGGGAGAATAAACCTTAAGAGTATGATTTTCATGAAGTTTCTCAGCCTTGGAATTATATCAAGAGTCTGTGCATTTCATGGTATGATTTAGCATGTAAAATGGGCACATCTAGCCCTTTCCTACATGGTTGTTTTCAAACATGTTTAAAAAGGTCATAAAAAAGATCTGAGTGATATCTCTATACTATTAGAAGAACAATCTATAAATAAAGTGAATGAACTTTTTAGTTTTAGTGAAATTAGGTGGGTGTTAGCAGTTTTATGGTGTGTTAAACAAATATACTTTGTGAAAAATAAAGAATGGAAAATCGTTGCTTTGTACAAATAGCTGGTGGAAGTGTATCTGTGGACCTTCAATAATGTACAGACGTTTCCTATGGGTGCTGATTTATGCAGCATATGTAGATCAAGCCAAAGGTAAAGGATTTAGATAATATGATCTAAATCTAATACCCAGTAAATGAAAAAATCTCCTCTAAATTGGGGGAAATGAAAGTTTGGGGACCTTTGCTTTCCTATATAAATATATATATATATAAAATGTATTTCTATTTTTTCTTATTTTGGGATGTGTGTGTGTGTGTGTGTGTGTGTGTATGCTGAGGATTGAGCCCAGGGTCAGGCAAGTACTCTACCACTGAGCTATACTCCCAGCCCCTCTCCTAGCACTGTGGTAGTATTTGAAATGTTTAAAATAAGCATTAAATATTTTCATAATCAGGAAAAAACAGAAATTATAACTAGCTAACATATTAAAACCCATATACTTGACTGTGCTGTCCTATCTAGGTTATTTTCTCTCTCTTGTTCTTCCTTTTTACTGACACACTGAGCAAACCTCATCCCCATCTTTTGCTATTCGTTCTCTCTTTAATGTGCCATTCCAGCACTGAAATCTCCTGCTGGGACTTTTTTCAGGTTTACTTAATGACCAGTACTGCCAAGTTCAGTGGTCTTTTCCAGGGACAAAATGTAAGCCAGCATGGCTGGAACAGAATGAGCAAAAGAGAGGGGGCAGGGAAGTTGACAAGGTCAGGTCAGCCACATCTTTATTGTGTAGGCCAGGGAAGAGTGTGGCTTTTGTTTTAAAAGAAGTAGGGGGGCAAAAAAGCAGTAGGAAATCATTAGAACAGGAATCTTCAACCCTCTTGGGACCAAGACTCCCTCATTATAGATTTGCATTGACCCCTTCTTATTATCCAGAAATGAAATGCTTAGATAATAAACCTATTTTTCAGTTACCTGATTACTACATGAAAATTTTGTGGTTTAAAATAAGTTATTATTTTTCATGATTCTTTGGGGCCGACCGGGTGCTGTTCCGTTGATCTCACCCAGGGCTCACTCATGTGGCTGTGTTCGACTGGTGATGGGGCTGGGCCAGAAGCTCCACACTGGCCTCACTCGTGTATCTGGGGCCTTGGTGAGGACTGTGGTTGGAGGGTGTCCATTCTCCCCCATGTGTCCTCCCATCCTCTAAGAAGCCACACCAGCTCCTTTACAGCATAGTGGTCTCAGGACAGCCATTCAAGAAGGCAAATGCAGACATGCAAAGCCTAAGGTCTGGATTGCTAACTTCGCCTTTACCACATTCCGCAAAGCAGCTCACAAGCAGGTGAAAAAGACTCCAACTTTTCTTGCCTGGCAAAAGTAGCAAAGTCACTTGCAAAGGAGGTGTGACCAACTAGGGGTTATTTTCATAATAATCTGTCACACCTGTCTATACAATAACTTCAAAAAGTATAGTGGTCATTAATCTTATAGCAGACTACAATAGAAAGGTGAAATATAATGAAATAATTTATAATATAAAAACGTATACTTTTTTTTTGTCTTTGCAGTACTGGGGACTGAACCCAGGGACCTTTCCATTCCTAGCCTTTTTTTAAAGTTTTCAGACAGGGTTTCACTGAATCACTCAGCTACCCAGACTGTGCTCACATTTGCAGTGGTACCCCTGCCTCAGACTCCCACAGTGCTGCGATTAAGGCATGCACCACCACTCCCAGCTATATTTCCTTTTTTAAATGCTCCAGTAAAATAGTCCTGGAACATACTATGAAGTAGTTACTTGCACATATGTAGAGAATCATCCTGCATACAACAGCCACAAAAGGCAAGCTGAGTAGTCACATGTACCTGCCTCTCAAATACCATAAGTGGAACTGTATGTTCCATTTTGGTAATAGGATTTTCTGAAATGATGAAAAACTCTTAGGTTCTGAATAAAACAGTATATATATATATATATATATATATATATATATATATATTTACATATGTATTGTTGTCTTCTTGGGAGGAAAAAAAAAACCAATGTCTTTAAACCATACAAAAAGATTGTGCTTATATGTTAAACTGAGTTACATTCCAGGCTCAGTCTCAAACAAGTTTCTTACCAATACCCATGGTATATTTGAAAATACTTAGGCTGCAGCACAGGTTTTTCTTCTTTTGGACAATTCTGGCACTACTGTGTACAGAATATCTTTAGTTTTGTAGTCAAAATTGGGCGAAGGGTTATGTTCCCTATGGAGGCTCTCAGAAAGAATCTGTTTCTTTGCCTTTTCTAGTTGCTTGGTGCTAGCTGCATTCCTGGGCTTGTGGGCCTCTCCCATGCTCAGAGTCAGCAATAGCATCACTTCAACGTCTCTTCTATGGTCACATCTCCCCTCTGCCTCTGACCTTCCTACTTTACCTGTTAGTATCCTTGTGAGTAAACTGGACCCACTTTGGTAATACAGATTAATATCACCACCTCCGGGTCCTTAATTCAGGTTGCTGCAAAGTTCTTTTCCCATGGAAGACAGCATATTCCCAGGCTCAGGGATTTAGAATGTGAATATCGATTGGGGATCATTATTCAGCATGCTGTGCCCAGGATGTCAATACTGTCTTTTTCTTGCTTTTGTTTTTCTTTTTCTCTCTGTGGTATGGGCGATTGAACCCAGGGGCTCACACATGCTAGGCAAGTGCTTTACCACTGAACTGTACCCCCAGTCCTTATAAAATTGAGACCCAGTCTCAGTAAGTTGCCCGCGCCGGCCTTGAACTTGTGATCCTACTACATCAGGCTTCCAACTAGCTGGGATGACAGGTACATGCCACTATGCCCAGAAACACTGTATTTTAAGTCAGAAATATTCACAAGCTGCAGGTCCAGGTCAGGAATAAAACAGGCCCATAGCAACAACAAGAGTCACCAAGGAATGGTGGGGACTGGCCATCCAAGGAACCTGTGCACCAGAAGGGCAGTTACTTCTCATCTTCACTGATTGTCACCATGCAGCAGCATGGGCCACATGTGCCATCCAATACCTGCCCCACCCTGAAATTTTCCTTTTTATTATCATTTTTTAATGTGGTACTGAGGATTGAATCCAGGGCCTTTATGTTGAGCTGCATCCCAGCCATTTACAAATTTTCGAGACAACATCTAGCTAAATCACTTAGTTGCCCACACTGAGCTCAAACTTGCAATCCTCCTGGCTCAGCTGCCCAGAGTACTGGGATTACAGGAGTGTGCTACCATGCCCAGCCCAATTTTTTATCTGTTGACAATTTTTTAAAGTTAAACACAGCATGCCAAACACAATACGTTTGTGAAGTAGACTTCACCAGTGGATGACCTCTGGGTTGCATTCTTAACTTTTCCTGAGTTCTTGGACTGTGATCCTTTGCTATTTGCTATCGGTCAACCCTGCCTAGGTTTCTCTAAAAGAATCTGAAGCGCCAACCCCATACCACACCCTTGGGAACAGAAGTACTATTGCTTATGAGGTACTTTTCTCAGCTTTGAATATAACTTAAATTCAATTGAAATGTAATTGAAAAATAAAATTGTATATATTTCAGGTATACGATGGGATTTGATATGTATAATAGTACTTTGGAGAGGACGTAAGCATTCAGATCATAACATAGTTATTATGCACGTGTGCACACATGCGTATGTTGTTGAGAATGATCTCTCTTAGCAAATTTCAAGTATGAGAACATTTATCCAAGTTCTGTGTTTCTCACTCACCATTTATTTACTAGACCTTATTGACTTTTAAGCATGGGCTTATGATACAGGTAGTGTCAGTAGCATTTTGACAGTATGGAAACTGCAGAAAGAATGCATGGCCTACTTGTCTGCCAAAGGTCAGTTTGTGAGTTGGTTTGTCCCTGAGCCTGGCTGCCAGCCAGTCTTTCCTAGTCTAAACCTCAGCTCTTGACTCCAGGAAATGACTTTTTGTAGTCACTCTCACCCCCAGATAACTACTCATTTAATTTCTATCTATAGATTTACCTTTTCTGGACATTTCATACAAACAGAATCACATAATATGTACTCCTTTCCATGTGGTTTATTTTATTTAGCATAGTTTTTCTGAGGTTCCACATTGTAGTAGGTATCAATACTTCATTCTTAATACTGAAGAATATTCTGCCTCTAAATACTACATTTTCTTTTGTGTTTTTGTTTTGTTTTGTTCTGTTTTATTTGTTTAATTTTTTAGACTGGGTCTTGCTACATAGTTCAGGCTAGCCTTGAACTCAGTATGTACCACAAGCTAGCCTTGAATTTGCAGCAATCCTTCTGCCTCAGCTTCCCATGTGCTGGAATTACAGGCGTGCACCACGTTTTGTGGCTATTTTTACTTTCTAGCAATTATGAATAATGCTGCTGTGAATGCATTCTTACATACATGTCTTTGTGTGAACTGTTCACTTCTGTTGGGCAGACACCCAGTAATAGAGGAAGTAGTGGGTTTTTACCTTATTACATTCGATTGAATATCACAATGTTTACATGGGTCCTGACAGCAGAGCTCAATTTCACGTTTCAGAATTTAATCTCCAAATATGATAAATGGCTCAAGGTAAGGGTTTATTTCATAATGATCTACATTTCCAGTTACCATCTAAGTGAGATAAGAGGCTGATCCTACCTATCAGTACAATCACTTTTAAATGATATTAATTTATAGAAGAGTTCCTGTATGCTAGGCATTGTTTCACATCATGTGCTCACATTGCCTTGTGAGTGGGTGGTTTTTTTCCCACATAATGTGATTGAGGAAAGGGAGGCCCAGAGAGGTACCCAAATTCACGTGACCCCTAAGAGGAGGAGCTAAGATCTGAATTGGGAGTCTGGCTCTGGAACTGACAGTCATTCGTACTATGTTTCATGGTGATAAGCCTGGTGCTGCTGATATTTCCCACTGAGTGATTTGAACATCATACAACATACACGTATATCAAAACATCACACGATATCCCATAAGTCTGTGTAATTTTCATGTGTCAAAATAACAGCTGGTGTAGTGGCATAGTCCTGTATTCCCAGAATTCAAGAGGGTTCCCAGAATTCTGAGGTAGGAGGATCCCCTGCAAGTTTAAGGTCAGCCTGGGCTGCATAGTGAGTTCAAGGCCAATCTTACTATACAGCAAGAACTTGCTGCAAAAAAAGTTTAAAAGTTTTAAAAACGGTTTTTAAATTTTTAAATTATTAAAAAACAGCCGGGTGTGGTGGCTCACGCCTGTAATCCCACCACTCGGGAGGCTGAAACAGGCAGATCGTTGTTAGTTTGAGACCAGCCTGGGCTACAAAGTGAGCTCAAGGCCAGCCTGAATGGCATAGTGAGATCCTGTCTCAAAAGCACCAGGGCTGGGGATTTAGCTCAGTGGTCTAAGCGTCTGCCCGGCAAGGGCGAGGTCGTGAGTTCAATCCCTGGTGCTGCAAAAAAAAGAAAAAAAAATTATTAAGAAACATTTCCCATTGAGAGTCTTACAATCATTACTGGATTCGGTTTGTAAGTCCTGTAAGAAAACCTCATTATACATTATACTCATGCTTCTTTTCTTTCTTTCCTTTTTTTTTTTTTTTTAACAAAATAACAGTTTATCACTTCATTCCCCAAACTTGGCTAGGAGTTGCTTTTGTTTCTAAAAATCAAAGTCATCCTTGAAGAACAAGAGTTTGAAAAGAAAGTCAACAGGCTCTGCCCTGAGAGTGACCCCGTGGTTTTCTTATGAAATAAAGGGCAGTGGCTTTGGGCAGAATTTTCCTTCTCTGGCCTGAAGCTTTGTCCTCTTGCTTTGTGTCAGATGACTATGGTGCAGTCTTGACTGACTGCTGAGTACAGGGACATTCTCATTTGGCCATGAGTTGCATTTCAGTTATTTTACATGGCGTTAGCTAACTTTTTACTGTATAACAACCTCCTCAAGAGTTAGTGGCTTAAAATCAGAACCATTTATTTACCTCACTGTTTTACAAGCCAGCAATTTGATCTGGACTCAACTGGGAGGTTCTTTTGGTCTTGGCAGGGTCCATTCATGTATCTGTGGTCAGTCCCAAGGCAGGCTGCGTGTGTGCTTGTCTAGATTGGCTTAGGCTTGGATGAGTCTTTTTCCTTTCACTTGGTCTCTCATCACCATCAGCGTAATCCTAGGTAATTTGTATGGCAGCTAGGCAGGGTTGCCAGGATTTAAGAGGACACCCTCAAAGCCTCTTGAGCCCAAGGCTTGGAACTGGCAGGGCGACACTTTCACATATTATATTGGCCAAAGCAAGTTGCAGGGTTAGTCCAGATACAAGGAGTTAGGGAATGGTTCCACCTCTTGATGGAAAGAGCTGTAAAGTCACATTATAAAGAATATAGATACAGGAAGATGTGGAGAATGGTGAACCCAGGGCCTTTGCACTGAGTTACATGCTTAGTACCTTTTTTTATTGTTTCATTTTGAGACAAGGTCTCACTAAGTCTCTTAAGTTGCCCAGTCTGGGTTCTAACTTGGAATCATCCTGCTTTAGCTTCCCAGAATGCTGGGACTACAGATGTGTAACACCGTGCCTGGCCATTGGTGGCCCTTTTTGTAACTTACCTTGTACACTACAGTACAAATAATAGGGACATGGCAACAGATGGCAGGTTTGGCAGCCTGGATGTTACTTGTCTGCAGCTCTCTTCCCTCCTCACTTGTAAAGCACAGGAAGGCTTCTTGAGAGGATTAAATGAGCTATTGAGTGAAGGGGCTGGCCCACAATTCAGACTATCTGGGTTCAAACTCTTATTTTTTCACTAGGTAAGTGATTTGGGTAAGGTAGTTAGCCTCTCTGTGCCCCAGATTCCTAATCTGTGAAATAGGAATAGGTAGCGCCTAATAACATGTAGTTGTGAGGATGAATTTATATAAAATTTTAGAGTTCCTGGCACACAGAAGACACTTGACAGAGATTAACTGTTGTTAACACTACTAAAGTTAGTAGTATGCTTAGCAAACTTCAAATCTGTGAAAGGAGTATTATTCCCCCATGGCCTCTTCTAATTTGCTAGCTGTTACATGAATGAATGGTAGATGGCATTTCTGTTACTATTTCCTCAGTGTTATGGATGGCCACGAACGGACTGTCTTCGTCATTCTAAAAATACTATAGATTGAGCATCATGCACCTGAAAATCTGAAATCCAGAATGCTCCAAGTTCAAAACTTTATCACCACCAATATGGTGCCATGAAGTAGAAGATTTCACACCTGAAACTTTGTTTCATGCACAAAATTATTAAATGGATTATATAACATTATCTTCAAGCTATGTATGTAAAGTATATAGGAAATAAAATGGATTTTATGTTCAGACTTAAGTCCTGTTTCATTCCATATATATATATATATATATATATATATATAAAATAATCTGAAGCCTAAAGCACTACTGGTCCCAAGTATTTTGGATAAAGGATACTTAACCCATAGTACCTTAAAAATGATATACATTAATAAAGATCAAAATAGAAATGTTAGAAATAATGACAAATTCAGCATTTGAGAATGTAATGTGAAGACACATCTAATGACTAGGGAGTCAGCATCACAGTTTGTGACAAAAGAAAAGCAAAAATAACAGCAACATGCCTGTAATCCTGGCACTCAGGAGGCTGAGGCAGGAGGATCCTGTGAGTTGAAGACCAGCCTGGGCTACAAAGTGAGCTCAAGGCCAGCCTGAACTGCATCATGAGACCCTGTCTCAAAAAGACAAAAAACAAAACAAAACAAAATAATGGCAACTACAAAAGCCCCAAATATGTCACCAACTTCTCTAGAAAATTTATGTCTAAAGAATAGAAGCCATTTTTGTAAAAGAAGGAAATGAGATTCAGTGGAATTTTTTAAAAAAGAACATGTCATAAAACAAACAATTGACTCTCTTAGTTGTTTATAGAACCACATTTATCCTGCTTGATTTTATTTTATTTTATTTTATTTTTTTGCGGCACCGGGGATTGAACTCACGACCTTGTGCTTGCCAGGCAGGCGCTTTGGCTGCTGAGCTAGATCCCTGGCCCTTGTGCTTTTGAGACAGGGTCTCACTATGCTGTTCAGGCTGGCCTTGAGCTCACTTTGTAGTGCAGGCTGGTCTCGAACTCACAACGATCCACCTGTCTCAGCCTCCCGAGTGCTGGGATTACAGGCGTGAGCCACCACGCCCTGCTTCCTGCTTCATTTTAGGAACAAGAAAACTCATGTTATAAACTATTCTCATATCCAATAGAAATTTCAACTGTTAACCTTTAGAATAATAAAGGGTTATCCGGCTGAGAAGTGAGATACCCTTTCCTAAATTCCAGCTGTATGTCAGATGTCGGGCACTATGGATTTTCCCATGTTGCCACATGAAAGAGAGTTAGATAATATGAAACAGGAGCCTGCAAACCGTGTCCCATGGAGCCAGCTACATGCTTTTGTAAATGGTGGGTCACAGCTACACCTATTCCTCTGCATTTCGACTGTGACAGTTTTGTACTACAATGACAGAGTTGACTCACAACATTTAATATGTGACTCTTTAAAAAGAAGTTTGCTAACTTCTGTTTTAATGTTCTGGAACTACCCAGGCTTTTCTGGTCATAGCTAAGCAAGAAGCAGAATGTATAGAATTGAGGCCATTTTCACCTGATTTTAGGCCTCAGCTGTACCTCTCTCTAGATGTCTGGCCTTGGACCTTGCTAGCATGGTGATCTGGTAATCTCAGTGTTCCTAAACTTCAGCTTCTTTCTTGTTGAACTAGAAATAATGATAGCAATTGTTGGAGTTTATGAGAATTTAATAAGTGAATGCATTGAGTGACCTCACCTCAGTGCCTGATGCAGCCATAATGAAATGCAACAACAACAACAACAACAACAACAACAACAAAGAACAAAATTAAATTGAAGGAGAAATTCCTTAGGCCTGGAATGGGAGATTGAAAATGAGGATGGTATTTAAGGATGAGGTAGGCCAAAGTAAGTCACAGGAATGTGGAGGGCTTCACGGGTGCAGTGATGAAGGACAAGGGGCCTTGAATCCCCCTCCAACTCTTTGGGCACCAGGGAAGAATCCTTTCACTCTATGAGCCTCAGTTTTTTTTATCTGTTCCATGGGGAGAGAGTGATGATGATAGTACCCACCTGACCAGGACTGTTGAGGACTATATGAGACAGTTTATGTCAAGCACAGTAAGAGGTAACCATTTTATTAAGATCTGTGTTTGATGACAGAAGCAAAAATCAGCAAGCGAAAAGCAAGAGGAAGGAGAGATAGGTCCAGGTCAAGAGAGAAAATAAATTCAGTTTCAGGGAGACATAGTGAGATGGGTCTGAGTGGGCATCTTATCAGAGACTCCGCTAGAAGCCTTCTTTTACCCAGGTCTTGACACCTTTTCCAAGCAGAAAGCAGACCTTGAAGGAAATGCTGCAGATCTTTTCCTGGTCTATTCGATGCATGACTGGGGAGCTAAATTTACAAATAATTATGATTTTGAGAAGGGAGTTTTGTGGGAGTAGTTTTTCCTACTCCTTACTGAATCTATGCAAACATTGCCCTTCCTGATCTCCCTAATATAGTCATACCTCCTTTCCCTGGCCAGAGTCTACATGAATTGCCAAGGAAAAAGGTTTCAAGGCAGGAAATCAACTGTGCAATTGTTGATACTCTTTAGACCAGAGGTTGCAAAAAAGTCACAGCACCATTCCTGCTTTACCATGAACTGGCTTGTATTCCACTGGAACAAATTAAGTGAGACATGTAAATATCATTATGAAGATTAAACATTACAATTGGGTTGATGTTCTTAAGTGATCCCTTGACATTCAGCCATGCTTTTGGATTAGCTTAATTGGAACACAAGAGATCAGGACTTAATTAGAACTTAATTGAACTGCTGTCTTAACCAGAGCGGGCTTAATGGCTGCACTGTAAAGTTCATTTTGGAAATTCTTTCTGATGCATCTCTGAAAATATTTTGAGCAGAGTAAGGATAATGACTTTTACTGCAATCAATTTTTGATAAAGGGTTTATTTTTATATCAGCAGCAAAAAGTAGTGCAAGCGCAAATGAGTTTGTTGTGGGTAGGTAGTGTTGAGCATGCAGAGGTAAGATGCCCGTGTTTGTTGGAATTAACACCTCGAAGGCAGATCCTCTAAGTGATAGAAAATGCCATTCAAACTGAATTACATAGAAAAGGAATTTCTTTAAAAATGCAGACGAGAGGCCCATGGGGAGATCTGGCGCAGCTTGATCTGTGAGCCCAGATGAAATCTTCATGACCTAGTTCTCTCTCTTTGGGTTGTGCTTCCTTTGCATTTGCTTCCCCAAGCTTATTGTGATATGGGCCGGTGCCCTATAAGGCTCAAGTGGAACAGAGAGAGAAACTTTCCCAGGGTTTCTCTGTAACCAAACCAACTCAGGTCAGTTATTATCTGCTTTGTTTGTCTGTTTGTTTGTTTGTTTTGAGACAGGGTCTTGCTATGTAATGCAGGTTGGCCTCGAACTCACTGTGTAGCCCAGGATGGCCTTGAACTCACAGTGATTCTCCTGCGTCAGGCTCGCAAATACTAGTATTACAGGTGTGTGTCACCATGCTGGGCTTACTACCTATTTTGGAATAAGCCCTTGGAATGAGGAGCATTTAGGGTGCTGTTAGGTAAGGCAAGGAGCCCCATCAAGAGCACACAGCTTCAGAGTCAAGAAAGACTGAAACCCCACCCCCACCCCCTACTGGCAAAGGAGTTCCAAAAGAGGGTGGAAGGGATACACTGCAGCTATTATAATGTAACTTGCAGAAAACTAGCTTCAATAACAAAAGGAGAACTTACTGGCTCGAAAAAGTAGAAGGTCCTAAGGCAGAGAGAGATGGCTTCAGGACTGGTTTGATTCAGGGACTCGGCAATATAATTGAGGCCCTTGTTCTCTTCTGCCTTTCTGGTTGGCCTCCTGCAGACTCAACTTTATTCTTACACTGGCTTCCTTCTGAGCAGCAGAATAGCTACAACCACAGGTTTAGGTTTTACATCTACCTTCTACATCAGTGAGGAGGAGAGAATGAGCAAGCTCTTTGAGAAGAGCCAAGCACACATCTCCAGCCACATCCTATCACTCTGAAATAGGTCGGGTGCCCTTTCCTGATCAGTGAATCCCTTTGTCCAGGATAAAATGTGCACCGGATTGGTATGGGATAAAATGGAGGTGAGGTAGGATTATCTAACTGCCTTATCAGGGTCGCTACTGGAGCTGGGGTAGGGATAATGTCTGCACCCATGGCAGCGTACCTATAGTGTGGCATCTCTGGTGTTCAGCCCAGGTGTTCACCATAGTGGGTGTTTAAGTGTTTACTGAGTGGGATCAAACTGAAATGCTGCACTTTGCTTAATTTGGAAGAAAGTAAGAGATTTTATGCCTGAGTAAAATGATGACAGAAAAATCACACCTCAGCTTTAAATATGGATTAAAATGTGGAGTCTAGGTAGAGGAACTAAGACCACTTCATTTCCCATCCTATCCTTTCTCGTGCAGATTTTCCCTCTCAGCTTTTGATAGTACTCAAGGTTTGTTACTAGGAAGACTACTGTTGGGCCAGGGATACAGCTCAGCGGCACAGTGCCTGCCTGTCAGGTGCAAGATTATGAGTTCAATCGCTGGTACTGGAAAAAGAAAAAAAAAAAGACTACTGTAAACCAACAGATCCCAAACTTTGTGGCACCAGGAACCAGTTTCACATATGACAGTTTTTCCACAGGAGCGGTTAGGGAATTGAGATGATTCAAGGAATCCATACCCTAGAAGCTTCACATGTGCAGTCCACAGTAGGGTTTGTGTCCTGTGAGATTCTCAGGCTGCTGCTGACTTGACGTGAGGCTGAGCTCGGGTGAAAATATTAGCAAGTACAGTAATGGGCAGCTTCTGTAATACAGTGGACCTTCTCTAGCTCCCACATAACTCACCTCTTGCCCTGGGGGCTAGTTCCTAACAGACCACAGACTAAGATACCAGGCCATGGCCTGGCGATTGGAGATCCTCTGTTGAAATAGTAATAGTAATCTGATACCAAATAGTAATTGGTATCAGAAACTATTTCCAACTCCTGTCCTTTAATGATGTCATGACTGAAATTTGCTATCAGAATAACTCAGCAAAACAAACCCACTCTTCTGTAAACCTTCCTTGCCTATTTCATAATCATTTATTATAGTTGTTTTCTCTCTTTCAATCAAGTTCCCAACTATCTCTTTAAAAGTATAAAAGCTCTGATCAGTGAAAGAGGAAACTTTGTTTCCTAATCTTGACCAATAGAGATAATTAGAAATACCACCAGTCATTGTTTGAAAAACATTTTCTAAAGAGGAAAAGGAGATCTGGCAGGAAAGGTGTGGTAGAATTATTTTAGCACTATTCCTTTTCGTCAAGAACACTTTTAGAAATGATCATGTGTCTTCGGCTGGAAGTTTTCATGTCAGTATTTTGTTATTAGTGCACATTTTGAACTTCTTTAAAGAAGTATTATTTTTCTCTAATGTATCACTAATGCAGTGAAAAGATATGAATGCCTGTCTGAAGTCTGATGTGATAAGCATTTTGACATCTTGTTATAATCCAGTGTTATATTATTTCAAGGATCATAATTATTGATCAGTTTTGTCATGTCTGGGAATTCCTGGTATCTCAAAGTTTATTGTGGAGAATACCTGTGTGGGAAAGGAAGCTGCGATGTTCTCTGTCCATGCCATGTGTATGGCCTTTATTTGCAGTTCTTTGTCCTTACTTTATCTGTGTTCCCATCCCTCTGGCCATAAGTAACTGAGCTTGGTATACATGCTACGCCTGTGGAAGTCCAGTCTAGGCTGACAAGTGATTCTAAAAGGGTCTGGTCCAGTTTTTTTCCTAACAGGGTTGCTGTATCCTGGGTAGCAACTTACATGCCCAATCAGCTTGACGTTTAGTTTTTTTCCATTGAACTTCAGAGTTTTAAAAACGTTTTAAAATCTTGTTGGAGGTCACTCTGTTTCCCCTGTCTGCCCAAACTTGCACATTTGCACCTTCTAACAATCAAGAATTCAGCGCATTTGTTCACATTACATAAATCCCGGATGCCCACACTTTCTTAATCTTGCTCTTGAATTTTTTTCTCCATTACTTCCTCTCTTATCTCGTCACTTGGCACAACTTTCATTTGCTTTCCCTTTTCTCTTTCAGTTCCCCAGCAGATAATTTTTAAACTAAACAACAGCTGAACAATACCCCCACTGTTCTGCACGTCTGGGTATGCATGGCACGTCCACGCTTGTCCAGAAGAGAGGGAAACGCAATTTATTCCTTTTTATTTCTTTGCATCAAAAGTGATTAAATCTGTCTGCATGACCTTCATATATCAGACCATTTGGCTATTTTTAAAGTCTATTTAATAGAGTAAGCCAGGCTGCATTCCTGTCGTAGAAGAAATCTTTACCACTAAATGGTGTGGTAAGTGCCAAGAGAACAATTCATCTTTTGTGGGACAAGAGAGAGACTCTGCCAGCCTACAATTGCTGGATTGTTTAAATTATTATATGGTAATTTATGTTAGTTACATATTTGCATTGTTGTACAAGTATTTTCTTAATTTGGTTAAAGATGACTTTTTTGAAGGGTATCCTGCTCTTGCAGAGCAGACTTAATAGGCCTTGTTACATGATCTAGTACATTTCATTTTATTACTGTAGCCAGTTTTTTCATAAAAGGCTATCAGCACTGAGGTAAAGAGATTACAAATAATCTCCAGATACTCGGGCACCACCATGTTATTTATTAGCAGCCATAACAAAGCTTTTGGTTAAAAAAAGAAAAAACCTTAAGAAGCATTTTCATTTTTGATGAGCATCAATTTCCTTTTCAACTTTATCTAGGGTTATAAATTTGGATTGGCTATTTCTCAGTGAGGGAGAAAAAATGAAAAAATTTCATATTAAAGTATTACAGGAAGAAAGTGAAGAGAACTGTCCAGAATTATCCTAGCTATTCCTACTTTTTAATGTCCAAATCCTTGTACATGAGTTCTTTTTGCTTTGATGCCTAAGGCTGAATAGTGAGCTCACTCACTCAGTACTTATTCATTACCTGTTCCCTACAAGGCAATTGATTAAATGCTGGGAACGAGAAAAGATATTTGCCCTGTCCTCACAGAGTTTGTAGTTTTGTAAGGGAGATGACACATGGGCCTGTAGTTATGTTATAGTCTGAGGTGCTGTGATGGGGGTGAAGTGAGAACTGGAGGGAGCATTCCCTAAAAAGAGGACATCAGAATGCTCAGAAAGTTTTCCTGGAAGCATCTTCAGACACATAGGAGTGAGCTGATTGGAGAAGTAAGGAACCATGGTTAAAACATTCCCTGTTATAAGCACAAAACAACCCCACACAAACTGGTTTAAAAAAGGAAATATATTGGGTCACATACCGAGTGGCCTATGGAGTGTGGACTCCCATAGCTGGACCCAGGTTCTAGTACAATGTCCTCAGGAGCCTGCCATCATGGAGTGCCCAGCAGCACCTCCCTTCTTCCTTCCTAAGAGGACCCAACATGTATTCCTTCACATTGGAGTGGCTTTGTCCCTCAGGAGTGGCTGGGCTTCCCAATTTTACCGTAGTCATTGTATTTGCAAATGAAGTCACATTCTGAGGTGCTGGGGCTTAGGACTTTATATGTGAATTTTGAGGGGACACAATTCAATCCATAAACCCCCACCTTTCTCTTCTCCCTCCTTCTGAGCTCCTGCTGATACTGCCCACTGACTGAACCCAACCAGAGTGTAAGGGAGCCTGCCGATGTGAACCATAAAATCACCCTCCTGAGGTATAGAGCTGGGGTAGAGAAGGTGGACCTGCAAGGCAAAGAGAATTCCAAGAATGCTTTATGTTGCCTTCATTCTTTTAATTTTCCTTTTTTGGGGGGAGGGCGGTCTCGCTATGTATTTCAAGCTGGTCTTGAACTCTTCGTAGCCCTGGATGGCCTCAAACTCACAGCCCTGGATGGCCCTGGATGGCCTCAAATTCACAGCAATCTTCCTGCCTCAACCTCCTGAGTGCTGGGATTACAGGCATATGCCACCATGCCTGGCTTGCCTTCATTCTTGAAAAGGATTCCTCCATGTAGTAACCAACACCTCTTGACTGACTTGGTTCTTAGCCTCCACTATCTTAATGGAGAGGCAGGGACCCTCTACCTCCCAGTTTTCATAACAGTTTTCTAGAAGGAGTTGATCAGCTCTGTTTGTATTCCAGCAAGAGATCTGAGATGGTAAGAGAAGATAGGATACCTGGTCTTCTGTGCCATTGCCATTTTCAGCCTACCTCCTCCATTACTCTGGGACTTGTTCTCCCTATGGCTTTCTAGCTGTCTGTCATCTAGGGACTGCATTCAGTTGCATATAATGAAATTCAAGAGCTGTGGAATTAAACCAAGTGCTGTTTATTTTCCCTAAAATCAAAATGATTAAAGTAGGGCAGGCCTCAGGTGGTACAGTGGCTTAAGGAAGTCAGCACTCTTTGGTTCCTTCTACATCATTTCCCCATCCTCAATATGTGACTTTTGGCTGACAGTACTCAGAAAAGAGAATCACGGTCTAGTTTTTTTGTGTGTGTGTGGCACCGGGGATTGAACTCATGACCTTGCGCTTGCTGGGCAGGCGCTTAGACCGCTGAGCTAGATCCCCAGCTCTTCATGGTCTAGTTTTAAATAATAAAATCCTTCCAGATAATCCCACTATAAACCCCTGCTATTGTGCATTTTTATTAGCCTCTCCTACTGTCAGAAAGTTTGCTCATCCAAAGTTGACTGGAAAAAATCTCTTCAGAAATCTTTATGTCACCTGAGTTGCTCTGCATAGATATGTTTATAAATCTCATGATAGATTGGTGTATATTTCATCCATGTTTAATAATTAACCTTTTTTCCTTTGTCCTACTCAGATATGTGGGCAAAGTAAAGACATAATGTAATTATCTCTTCTCTCTTTAGAGGAAAAGAACCAAATTCATTGCCTGTGATTTTCTGACTGAGTGGCTATACAAGTAAGTCGTTCATGTCTTTCAATATTCAGTGGCCCCTGGGAGTTAATTGTGTGAATCTATAAGCAGAATAGCAACAACTGACTTGAATTCTTGCTTATTGTTTTCTTGTCAATCAAACATCTGGCATCGTGACCAGCCAAAATCCGAAGAGGATAGGGGAGCCATTCACAGAATTCTTCTCCATCCCGTGTGTGAAGGAATGGCTAAAGTACCAGTAAGTTTGAATAATTTAGTCCTAACCTTAAATTGTATTAATGATGGTTTTCTCCAATCTAAGAGAACTAACTCCTGTTGTCCACCTAGGACCCAGGATCAGGTATATGTGTAGATCTTATCTCTGGTTATTTTTAGACAGGCTAACCACATCCTATCCTTGCTGTGATTTCATTCCAGAAACACTTTAGAGATAAAATAGAAAATGAACAAATTCTTGTCCTAAACAATTTATCTTTCCACTGTCTCTCTTTGTTCATCTGTCTTTCTGTCTCTGTCTCTGTCTCTCCTTTTGAGACAGGGTTTCCCTGTATTGCTCAGGCTGGTCTCAAAGACTCTTTCTGCCTCAGTCTCCCTTTCTCTCTCAAGGTTATTATGCCTCAGGAAATATGGCAAGTCTTTTCTAACCCTTAATTTCTTGTTGATTATCCATGAACAATATTAGAACATGATACATAACATTAAAAGTTTCTTTGATCATTCTAATCTAGATCTCCTCCCTTCAAAGAGCTCTTAAAATTAATTTACACACATAAAATTAGTTTATTTTATGTAAAATTAGTAGTATTGTTTCATATGAGTTGTTTCTATCAGTGATGTAACAGTGATAATGATGACGATAGTAGCTATCATTTATTGAGCACCTATATCACTCTTCTCAACATTTTTTTTTAATTTTTTTTTTAAATTTTGAAAAGAATACAACCAAACAAAACAAAACAGAGTAAAATCAAACAAACAAAGCAATGAACATGGTACATGACTTTTAAACAGGGTAAAAAGCAATCGATAAGGCTACCATAATGCCTCTTGTTATCTGCAGTATACCTGCCCATACCATCAGGGATAAGTAAAATAAAACAAAATACAACAAACTAAAACAGTAGAAACAAAACATAACAAAACAAAACAAACAAAGCAGAACAATGTAAGCAATACAGAATTTCAAGATATTAGCAAAACAGCATTGGTTACCATAATATTTGTTATCTTCAGAATAGTTGCCTACACCTTCAGACATATTACAATCAAACCACATGGAATAGAGTAAAATCAATCAAAACAAACAATGAAAGCCATACAGGGTTTCTAAACAAGCTAATTGGA
>RJWT010001099.1:0-52179 GCA_004365215.1 Cuniculus paca
CTACCTCATCCCTTTTGAGGGATAAGGAGAATGAGCCTCAGCAGTTAAGGGACTGACCCAGTAAATGGAGAAATTGGTGTTTGGGACAGATTTGTCTAGCTCCTGAACTCAACCTATATCCATTCTGGATACCAAATGAATTTCCACTCTAGGGCTCTGCACATCTCATTCCCCTGGTGATGTCTTTGCTGGACCCTGTGTTAAGCAGGAAAGCCTTAGCTGGTTCCCTATAGGTTTTTTTTCTGTATTCAAGCCAGATCTACAATACAGTCTGGTGTGCGTTGAGTGCCTCTCCACTGTGTTCAGACTTTCCTCTTCTCTGGAACATCTACCTGGAGAAATATTCCTCACCAAGGACCTTCTCAGTCATCATCTCCTGATCTCTAAAAACAAAAACTGAATGCAAAAATTAATTCTGTAGTGCTTAGTTACTATTTTCCCCATAATTTTTCTAATAGACAGTTATCTGAGTGTGCCTATTTTTGTGTTTACCATAAATTCTCTCTCCTGAATTATAAGCGCTGTAATGGCAAGAGCTGAACCTTGCCAAGTTTTGCTTCTTCTCATAGACTTGCATGTAGTAGGTGGTTTCACAGAGCAGAGAGTATCATGGTTAATTCATGCTTGGGGAATTGATTAAAGGGTCTCTTGCACACTTCTTCAGTCCCTGGAGAGTGTTCTTGGGAGGACTGGCCCAGAGAAATTCTTTAGGTTTATTGACAGAGTCCTCTTCTCCCAGAATCACTTTATTTTTAAAACTTTGCATGCAAAGAAATGATTGTCATAATATTTTAGAAATCAGAAAAAGGGTGTGGAATGGTAAATCACAGACTTTCACAACCCTAAGGAATCACTGATATTTCATTTTCACATTTCATGCCCAGAGGTGAAGTTAATTTTTGAATAGGTTTAATCACAGCACTGACACATTCTGAAGTTCTTGTTTCTGCACTTAAAACTATACCATAGACATTTTTCATGTTGCTACGGTTCTCAAAACTATGATTATGCATAATATTCCTTCGAGTTGCTATGCCATAATTTCTTAACATCCCCTATTGTTTGACGTTTTAGTTTGCTGTGGATTTTTTAAATGATTGTAAAAACACATGATCAGTCTTTTGGCAAGGAAAATAATGTTCTGAAGATACTCATCTCCTTCCCCTTATGCTGGTTAAGAGATCTTCCTCTGGGGTTGAGTTTAGGCAACATTATGATAGAGATGAAATTGGTCTTAGGTTCCTCATACTTTTGTGCCTCTAGTTCTGCCCCTCTTCCTCTGAGCACACTCTGATCCACCACAGTCCCTGTCTCAGTGACTCAGGGGCCAAAGACAGACCTGTCTACCACAGACCCTGCCCTTTTCCTCGTCCTTCTGGCCAAGCTTCTCTCTCTTTCCCTCACTTCCCGAGAGCTTCAATCTCAGGAGATATTCAATACTCAATCTCCTTTCTTTTGAGGGGATTTATAGTTTTATTATGAGAGAATTTCTGGAGATAATCACGTGGCAACCCAATAAAGTACATGGTTAAAGATGGACCTTTGTTAGAACTCTTCCAGGCTCTGAGGAGATGGTGGTGAACCAGACAGACAGAATCTCTGTGCCATCAGGTAAATAGCTGTACCTTGGAGTAGCTGGTGCTAAGGAAAGCCAAAACAATGAAAGTGATAAAGTATGTTCTTTCATCTTTCTGATGAAGTGGCCCATGAAAACCTTTCTGATAAAGTAACACAGGAGTATATAGTAGACTTCTGTAGGGAGGGTAAATTCCTAGAAAGATCTGGAAAAAGTATTCTAAGCAAGGAGTTGCTAGTTTAAAGGCCATGATGTGCTTGAGGAAGAGAAAGGAGCAGATGTGGTGACAGTGAGGGGGACCATGGCCAGGCATTAGGGACCAATAAACCACATTGTGCACTTTAGGTATTTATGCCAGCATTATAAGAAGCTCCTGGATCATTCTGAGTAAGGGCTTCATGGCTTATAAAGAC
This sequence comes from Cuniculus paca, assembly GCA_004365215.1. Lineage (NCBI taxonomy): Eukaryota > Metazoa > Chordata > Mammalia > Rodentia > Cuniculidae > Cuniculus > Cuniculus paca. The sequence continues at coordinate 1,990 of RJWT010001099.1, forward strand.
TTCTTTTGTGGTAGAAGAGCAGACTGCAAAGCAGCATGGCGGGTGGTGGTGGTGTGGATGTGATAGTTGTTGGGGGGGCACCAAGGAGTTTTGCAATTTGACTGATTTTGAAGGTAAAACTGACAAGACTTGCTGGTGAGTGTGGAAGTAAGCAAGAAGTCAGAGAAGATAGTAGTAACCTCTTCTACCAAGACACTGGAAGGAAGGATGGAATCACCATCAGTGGTGAAGGGGAAGTTGGCAGTGGAACAAGTTTGGAGGAGACCGGGAGTTCAGTTTGGGGTTTGGAGATGCTGAGGATGCCAATGAAATGTTGAGCATAAGTGAGACACTGACTATGGAGTTTAAGGAAGGGGATGGGGCTGCATATGTAGCTAGAATTAGAGCCACGGTCTTGGATATCAGATATCCAGCCTCATATAAATAACACAAACCTCTCAGTTTCCCGAGCACTAGAATGCAGGTCCTTGGAATCTCAAGCCCATCTTGGCTACAGGCCCTTGAATCTGTGGTCCTGCCATGACCATTCCTGCCCAAACACTCCCATGTTTTCTGAATTTGAATCAGAAACCCACTGCTACCCAGAATTTTTTCTTCATAGCATTATATCGATTGTCAGGTTTATGTTCTTCTGTGATTATTAATTTGTTTAAATTTAAAATTCACATATCCCACTAGACTAAATTCTGAAATGTCAGGGTTCAAATGTACTTTGTTCATCACCATTTTCCCTGTATCTAATTGTGTCATACTGAAGACCTTTCAATAAATGAACAAATGACTGTCACTAATATATTACTTCATGCATGATATTTTGCACTTCCTTTACTTGTAATCACACAATTCTCAGAACAATCATACCTGTTTTCTTATCCTCTTAAAATGCAATAGTTATTTAAAAACTCCACATGCCTTTGTGAACAAATACTTATTTATTAGGAATTGTGTGAGGTGGGACTAGACTTTGATTAAAGATCAAGTAATCACTTGATTGAGATACTTTGAAATGAAATTTAAGAACTATATACACTTCTTAATCCAAATCCTCCACCTTGTGTTTCCTTATGAGCAACACTGTTGCATTTCTGTGGACATCTCTATGACATCTATTATTTTATGATAACCTTTGTCAAGACCTGTTACTACTGGTCACTTTATTAGGGCCATTGAGGTCAGCCCTGGCAGGGGTTTGTGGGGTATCGTGTGGGATGAGGTGACTGAGGGTATCCTTTGCGATTCTTAGAAAGGTCTGTTGCTTCCAGTTCCATTCTGAGTGATTGTAAGAACTGATTCCCAGGGAAGATACTTAATTTACCAAGAAAAGATTATTAGCTTACAAAAGAACTCAGAGCCTCTGTCCTTGGCAGACTACAGCTGTATGAAAAACAGGATTAAATTAGGAAATGATCTCCCTACTGTCATTTGAAAAGCTCAAGGAACCTTTCAAAGGTGCTTATATTGTTTGAGAAACACATGACCTGGTTTCATGAAAACATATGGGTGCATTACACAAATATGTAGAGAGACAGAAGGTTTGTTGATTGATGTATCAAAGACAACCATCATTCCCTTTGGGAATGGATTCTAAATAACTATTTCTAATTCTGAATATCTTTCCATTCTTCCTAATATTTTACTTGTTATTTAGGAAGTTACATTTTCTTTCACTGTAATCCTAATGAAAGGAAAAAAGTCAAGTGTACAGTCTGGGTTATAGACAGTCTAACAACTATAGACAGCATAACAAGTATACTTCTTGCCTACCCACAGACACTAATACTGTCTCAGAGCTCCTGTGGGTCATGAATCTAGGTGTGGCTTAGTTGGGTTCTCTGATCAGGGTCTCTCACAATGCCATGCTCCAGATGCCTGCTAGGACTGTAAGTCATTTCAAGTGTCAGCTAGGGGAAGATCTGTTTCCAAGGTCACATGGCTATTGCAGGCCACAGATGATCCAAGTTCACTTGTATGGCTCTTGGCAGACTCAGGTCCTTACTGGCTGTTGGCCTGAGACACTTGTTCCTTATTACCGGAGACTCACAACATGGCAGCTGGCTTCCCCAAGAGTGAGCAAGGGCTTCAAGAAAGAAAAGTGAGGATAGGAAGTCTCAATTGTTCTTTGTAGTCAAATCTCAGAAGTGACATTCCATCCCATTTGCCATATTCTGCTCATCAGAAGCTACTCCTTGGGTCAAGGGGAGGATCTTATGCAATGGGGATCACTAGGGGCTATCTCAAACTGCCTGTAAACAACACTGTGAGTTAGTGCTAGTTATAGCATTAGTAAGGGAAGTAAGCACTAATGTTCCCTATGACACAACAGTTATAAGGGGTGAAATCTTTCTAGATTTTGAATTGTAAATAATAAAGAATCTTCATTCATTTTTTCACTTGTAGCATTGGCTATCATTTGGATATTTACAATCTTTCTACTTAACAAGAAAGCACTTGAAAGATACTGTTCATATATTGGAAGTAAAGAACTGGTCAGTTTTTCTTTTCCTAAGAATAGCAAGATTAAAATCCATTAATTTGTAAAGTCAGATTGATATCTCATTCATTCACTCCATTTCTTTTGAGCCATGCTGAAAAGAAAGCTAATCTAATTATTTGAAGATTAAGAGGAAAAACTTTCATGGTATAGAGGAGTCCTAGTGCTATGTGAATGAGGTTTGATTTTACTGTTTGCAGTAGGTTTGGAAAAGGAAAGAGGCCAGCGTGGTTAGATTGCAGCGAACAAGGGACAAGTGCTCCAAGATGACATTGAAGACCTGGACAAGCATCTAGTCGGATGATGTGTGGGGAGCTACATTAGGTGTTTAGATTTAAATCTAAACATAGTAACCAGCCAGTGCAGAACTTTTGGGGGCTGCAAACAGCTATGAAGTTTTTTTTTTTCCGGCACCAGGGATTGAACTCATGACCTCGCGCTTGCCAGGCAGGCACTTAGGCCACTGAGCTAAATCCCCAGCCCTGAAGTTTTTCTTTGTTCCTCTCCTCTCTTATTTTTATGATTCTGATTGCGTTAGTTAATAAAGTTTTTTTTTTCTTTTTTTCTGTACTGGGGGTAAAACTCAGGACCTTGCCTGTGGCAGGCAAGTGCTGTATCATCGAGCCATGCCCTAGCCCATTAAACTGTATTTTTTTTTGAAAGAAATTCTAAAACTTACTAGCCAAAAGCCATATTTGAGCACAGAAGAAACAAGCACTGAAACTTTAAAATGGGATGCTATCATGACACCATGTGTCTAACACAGAATCGAAGTGTTGTGTATTTTGACCAGCCGGTGGCTTAGGCAATGTGGTAGATACATTTGGAATGAGGTTCTCCTATCATAGGGATTCCCAGTGTTACATGAGTTTCATGTGACAGGACTTAGAAGACATTCATTCAGAAAAACACCCAGTGTAGGAGTCTTTTGGCATATTCTGTGCATATTTTCTCAAACGAGCAGAAATTGCTTTTTCGTTGTGTCATTTATGGCTGGTGCCTGTCTGCAGTCCTGGGCTCCTTTGCAAGCTGGCTGGCACATGGGTGATTTGCAGTGATCACCTGGGGCTTTGAAATGAAGAGGCACCATTTCCAAGAGAGTGGTTTTGGTAACTGCTCTTTCCTCCAAATTTCCCCCGAAGCTGACCTTCTGAGAAAAATACTCTAAAAAGAAACAACAGTCATCTATCTTCCCTGAATGAATAACTGGGGAAAGAATGTTCTTAAGTTCTACAGCTGAACATGAACTGATCCCGATTCCTCAATCCACTTGCTTGTTCCTAAGTCAAGATGAATATCAGTTGACTTGAGCCAAATAGTGAAAAAATAGTAATTGTATCTCAAGTTCGGGGATTTTTTTTCTTTCTTGTTTAAAAATTTAATGGAAAATGTACTGTTTTCTGATATAAGAATACTCATGGGAAATACTGAAAAATACGAAGAAAAATCTACCCCATAGTAATCACTGTTGGTGATTTTGATGTATCTCCTTATATAATCTATGTCTTTATTTATCAGTATCATGTAATTATATTTCATGGAGTGTTTGTAGTTTCGTGTCTGGGTTTTTTCAACTTAACATTTTGTGAACATTTCCCCAAGGTCATGATTTTTTGAAAACATAATTTTAATGGCTATGTACTCTCACATTTGTTATAGTTTACTTAAACAATTTTGCATATAATTCAATTCATAATTTATTTTGGATTTTTCTCCAGTGATGAATAATATTGTGATGAACTTTCTTGCACATCACCCATCATCTTACATCTTTTATTTTTCCCAACGGTAGATTTTGATACATTTTGTTAAGTTGTTTTCAAAACAGCTTGTAGCTCTGCCCTTATTGATAACAAGATTGTGCAATTGTATCTCTCACCCTTGCCCTCCAGCCAAAATTTGGGGATGGCCCTTAAAAAGAAAGAATTGTCAATGTGTTTGCAAACCTTGTTTTAATTTGCTTTATTTGATTAAAATGGACATTATACATTATTTCCATTTATTTTCTGGCAATTTGAATTGTATTTTTGTCTGTACCTTTGGGCATTTTTCTCTAGGTATTAATATTTTTGTCTAGGAAATTTACTTTTATTTTTTAATATTGGAAGAATGCAAGCCTTTTATGTTTTTTTGTTTTGTTTTGCTTTTTTGGCTACACTGCAGATTGAACCCTTGATCCCAAGGCCTTATCATTGAGCTACACTCCTATATCCCTCATCCTTTAAAAACACTTTTTATTTTGAGATCAGGTCTTGCTCAGTTGTTGGGTTGCCAGGCTGGGCGTAAATCTGTGTCACTCTCTCCAAGTGCTGGGCTTACAGGTGTGCCCAACCATGCCCAACTAGGACATCCACCTTTCAGTTAGAAACACAAATATAGACAGACTTTCAGGATAAAAAGCTTTTCAAAAAATATTACTTTGATTCTTAATTTCTGATGTAGTGGCTTACTTATGCGCCTGTAAATATATAAACACTGGTTACTTTCAGAACAGGGCCACTTCCGGTAACTATAGCTTCCGTTCTACTGATTTATTTTTCTGCTCCCCGCTTCCTTCTGCTGTAATGAAAATTTTAAAAGATCTAGACTTTGACTTATCTCACTTCACTCAACTATACTTTCCCGTGGCAGCCTGCCAAGGAAACCACTGTCTGAAGAGAATCACACGTGAAGGCTGGAGAGGGTCAGTGGCACCAGTTGGGAGGAGTAGTTGACAGAGGGAGAGGACAGCCCTTAGCCTGTGCCATTTAAGCAGTAACCTTCCCCAGCCTGGCTCACAGTGATCTGGCTGAGTGTGTGTGAAGAGGGCCAGGGGCTCAGGCATCCCAGGTGTCTGACATCCTGCTCTGTGCTTCTGCCTGCGGTCAGAGGCAACTGCATTCATCTGGGCTCCACTTCTGCTGCCTCATTTTACGATGGAGATAATAATACCTCAAAGGTATGCAACTAATTAATTATTCTTAGAGACCAAAAATATAATTACTAATTATTATGATGATTAGATCATTGTTTCTTCATTTCTTTTATAGAATTTTAATCAAATGCCAAAATTCAACACCCAGATGCAGTTATATGTAAAGACTTTTTTTTTTGGCCTATTAGCTACATAGTATCTTTGGAATGTTTATTTTACCCTACACTAGTTGAATTTCTTAAGACTATAGAAATTTGAAAATTTGACCAAAGTATTTAGAAATACTTTGGAGTTCCAAGAAGAGAGAGAGAATGGCAATAAATAACTACATATAACAGATTTAAAAATTTGGGGGTCATTGTAACTCAATAATAAAACAACTAAACATATGAGACTGTTGATTTTTAAACTCATGTTGACTTCTTTTTATTTCAGTATGAGTCATATAATCAAGGTTGGTTAGTTTACTGGCAAATAATTATATGAGAGACTATTACAGTTTACCTAGATATTCAGCAGGAAAGTTGTATGGATATAAACAATTTATCAAATTACAAGTTTTGAACAGTAGTGCTGGCTTTCTGTGTACAGTTTTAACTTTGAAAATGAAATATTTTATTAAGATTTTTTGTAAACTCACAAATTCATGAAATTAATGTAGCTCTGAGTTGACAATAGTTAAAAATATAGATGTATAGCATTAGGCAACTTTTTCCTTGAATGATGTTGTTGAATGATGTTTAATTTAGTGTGTGAATGTCTTGCTTATTTCTTTAGAGCATATGCTAGGGACCATGTGTTGTAATTCTCCTAAAATCAGAAGGATTGAAGGATTGTTGAAATTATCACTTAATCCACCTGGATTTTTTTCTGCCTTAACTGACAACTAGTTGTGAGTTTTGGGACACAACTATTATGCAAATGCATGCTGGCTCAGCCTCCTGATCTCTCCACAGGAAAATGATACCTTTTTAAATTTATAAGGCTGACATGAAGCTCAAAGGAAGGGAACTCTCTAGGAGGGACTGGATAGTTAAGAGCTATGTGTGGCCTAGTAAAAATTCAGTGTCATCCTGCAAGGTTGCTTCATTTCCGGATGTGTGATTATCAGTAGAGATGTGTATTTCATTTTTGCCTGGAGACTTTGTATGAGCTGAGAGTTGATTTAGCAGAATTATTATTGTGTGTTACCAGCTCTAGTGACCTCCAGGTTCTCCTGGGCTGGCTTTAGTGTGAATGAGGGGTATATAACCAGCCTCTTAAATTTAAGTGTCGGTTGCATCTTTTTTTTTTTTTTTTTTGCTACTAGTAAAGGGTTTATCTAGTATGAAGGAGATCTCCAGGAAAGGGCTGACACTCTAATAGCCTCAGAGCATTAGCTTCATCAGGAGGAAAAATACAAACATTTATTTTCTGAGCAAAAGGCAAGTTTTCATGGTGGAGTCAATTTCTAAAAGGATCTCATTTACCTGAATGAGGAGCACATATTTATTTTCAGGGTAAGTGGTGGGGTCATATAATTCTTGTGTGACAGATGAACCAAACACTCAGCTATAAATTACATTTGGCTGGAAGAAGATGATCTGGTATGAAACCACATTTCTGCTGCTCTTCATTCTTGGGTTGAGGCTGACAGCTAGGAGATTGGTGGCTCTTGGACTTACCTGAAAAACAAAAATATTCTTTGTAGAAATCAGAAAGGGGTGAGTAATCTCATATCAGTGTATTTATATAAAGAAAGAAAACTCTGATGTGACTTGGATCTAGCGTTTCTGTAATCAGGAGACTAAAATTTACATGGAACCTGTCAGAGTGGCTGTGGCCATTATGGTTTATTTTCAAAGACCTTTTGATAACATCAAGTTCTTTTCCCCTTTGCTCTATTTTAAATTAGTCCTACACTGGCTTCATGAATGTGTCACGAAGTGTGTGTGCATGTGTGTGTGTGTGTGTGTGTGTGTGTGTGTGTGTGTCTGGGCTTTCAGGCTCATAAAAATTAAATGTGTGCATCCCTGTAACCTGATATGCCTTCTCCAGTGAAAATCAATGCTTCTTGCCCTTGCACCTCAAGCTGGGGAGGTCTTATGCAGCTCGTTTGTTGTGTGCATTTGTGCATATGGCCTTTCATCACCTGTGTTTTCTGATATTTCTTAAACATGTCTGAGACCTTGGCCTCAGCTGTAAACAATCTATTGGCTTATGTTTAGCCTCCCTGTGTGTTCTCTAGCAAACGGCAGAGGGTGAACCCCTTTCCTTGATCTGTGAAGTGTGCATGGAATGGTGCCAGTTTTTACTGTTGATGTATTATTTCTTTCAGTTGCAAAAAATAACTGAAGAAGGTGGATTTCTGGAGTTTGAAACCATTTAGATCTTTTTAAATCTCGAATTCTACTATTTCAGATAGGCCAAGAAGAAAGATTCCAAGTGATGACAAATTGTTTGCCTCTGCTTTGATGTAATTATCATCTTCCCTAATGAAGTGGAATTTCTATGACTTTTTTTTTTCCCTAGGAAATAATCAAATGTTGACTTTTAAGATGGGGGTCCAAAGTAGACCAAGGTCTCTGAGATTCTCTCAGAGTCCTCTTGGATTTATTATTGCCTCTCACACATGGGTCCAGCCCAGTCTTTCACAGCATTTGACTGTGATATTTAAGGTCCTATTACCAATATCATGGCACTTGGGGAAACAGATTACACTTCTTCTGTTACGTGAAATTCCCAAAGTTGAACATAGTATCGATTTTCCTAGTCTTCCTTTCCCAGTTTTAAGACAGTAGGAATTAAAGGTCTTTGGTTTGGTGAAATACAGTAAGGATTTTATTTTGATGCCACATCCCTCAGAGAACATAGCTGTTATTCATAACATCTTCTTTATCAGATGAGCAGAAGGTACTCTCCAAGCCTGCAGTAACATAGAGAGGTACCTGGTAAGCAGTTTCAGGATTTCGTACTACTGTTCATACACACTGAGAAAATAGATGCCTACTTATTACATGTTAAGCACTTTTATTGTTTTATTTAGTAGGAATTACTATCTCTCTTCTGATGAGGAAACTGGAATTCAGAGGGCCTCAAGATTTTAGCCAAGATCATCTGGTTATTAGAGTGGAGCTAGGATTGCCCTCTGTCATGGGTGCCTCCTTTCCTTGTAGCCAGGTTTACTTTGATGTGCAAATGTTTTGATAAGCTTGCCGAAAGAGACCACATCTCCTTCAGATGAATCTCTGTGTGTGGCAAAAATAGCTCTAAAGTCCTAGTTTCATACACCTTCCTTCTTGCACCTTCTACCAGTATAAGATGCCTGTCAGTTTAATCTGTTACCAGACATCTTACAAATCCCCTACAAAAACCAAATTTTAGTGACTACTAATTTTAAGAAGTATTGCAGTAGCACAGCTCATTCCACTTAAAAACAGGAAAGTTAAAATGTAGTTAAAGTGTAATTTAACTAAATGGGATTATATCTGATGTTACTCTTTCTGTTCATATTATTAATAAACTGACTAAAAGATTTAGTCCTGGTATCTATAAACAATGTCATGACATCCGTGTCAAATGCAGTTGCTCAAAGGGAATTAACATTTTTACTATTTTTTGTATGATTTGGGGGGAATTACAGATTAAGTCCTCTGAAATAGAAAAGAGAATAGGGACATGTATGAGATTAAAAACTGATAACTTTAAGGCTCAGGGTAAATGTGCAAAAAAGTAGTGATCCATCTATATATTAGGCTTTCCAGTTATCCAAAAAAGCTTTTATTCAGGAACCATTTGTGGTTGGGATGCATTGTGATGCATCATTTATGCAGTGCTTTAAGTGTTTACGCGAGCCTGTGAGAGGCAAAGCTCAAGAATCCAGCCTGAAGACCTTACTATCAAGAGACACATTTGCCTTATATAATAGAATTTTATCTGCGGGTAGATATTGCTTAACTCATTCATTTCTTAAGAGTTGAAGTTCAGAGTGTCCTTTAACCTCAAAATACTGATACATATTTTCACTTCCAATAGATATTCACACCAAAGAGTATGTTGTACACTCTAAAAATGTGCAGGGGTTGGAATGGGGACAAGATATCAACTCTATCAGTGAATTACTGTCTGTGAGGGTATCTCTGGGAAGGCCACTGAGGGGGGACCAGATATAGATACCCAACTTTTCATCAACAGAGACCTCTTTGTTTTCTCTTATTTATATATATATATATATATATATATTTTTTTTTTTTTAAGATAGGGTCTCAGTATGTAATTCATGCTGGCTTTGGACTCACTATGTAGCCTAGGTTGGCCTTGAACTTGTGATGATCCTTCTGCCTCAGCCTCCTCAGTACAGGGATTATAGTCATGTGCCACCATGCTTGAGTATATTTGATAAATTTTAATGAACTCATTTTCTTTTCAAATTAGTGGCATTTAAAATTGTCAATAAGAAGTTATGATAAACACGAGATGACTGATGTTACTGTATTGCATCAAAATAACTGCAGCCAGTGGTAAAGAAAGTTGACATTTTATTTGGCATGTGAGGCTTTCTATTGTGAATAACAACTGTTTAAGTATATGTTAAGCTTTTGGAAATGCTGAAAATAGAGCTGATCTCTGTTATTACTTTCACAGACTTCCTAGGAATCCAGAGACCCCCAAGTGGGGAGCAACTGGATTTAGCGATTGCCATAAATTCCTTTCTACCTCTAACATTCTGTGATTTGTGAACACCATTAAAACTAACAAAATCGAGCAGTTACAAATGTACTCCCAACAGTGAATTTTGAAATTCAGGTCCAACATTTTGTAGGGTGGGAAGACAGGCAAGTAGTGATATCACCAAGACGTGGAGGACAGGGTAAGGATTGGGAATATCTGAGTTTTGCTATGTTCCACAATTATCCTTGGTAAACAATGAAAAGCAGCAACATTTACATTGTTGTTCTTTACCACGAACAGGTCTAGTTGTCTGTGATCTTTTTTTAAATCAAAGGTAGAAGCAGACCCTTCATTTGCTGCTTTATGTTCACACCATTCTCTCGACCCCAGGGTGTACACTGAAAGCAGTATGAGCTAAAAACCCAGTATTAGCTGTATCAAACTCAACTACCCATAAGATAAACCTAACCTCCTTGGGTTGATGTGTAAGGTTTGTCATAATATAACATAATCTACACCTAACCTTTCTGTGTGTATTTTTCTGAACCTACTATACTGAATTTTTTTTTCATACTTGCAAACTTCGAAACCTTGCATAATCCCCTGCCTTTGTACATGCTATTCTTCTAATTGGAGTACTCTATGCTCAAGATTTCTTCCCGCAGTATCTAGTCAAGCTAATAGCATTTACTATGTACCGTTCATTTATTCATTATATTGAAGGAGTTGCCATTATCACTCATCGGTCCCATTTGTAGAGGTGGAACCTAGCTCAGATAGGTTAAGTAGGTTTCCCAAGGTTGCATAGCCAACGAATGATGAGCCTAGAGCTTCAGGACCTATATCTTAACCCCTGTGTCTGGGATGGTACCTCCAAAGGCACAGATTTTCCCAAATCCCTCAAATGGAGTTAGCTCTTCATTTCTTAGGTTTATCAAAGTGATTTTTAAAAAAGCATCTCCATAGCAGCATTTAGCAAGTTGCATTATGATTTCTCTGTTTCTATGCCTATGTGATTTCTGATGAATTTTAAGAAACATTCAGCTTTGTATGCCCAGGGCTAGCAAAATGCTTGCCACCTGGTAAACACTTAGTGTATATTTCTTGAATGGGCGAATGAATGAGTGAGTGAACCAGCACAGAAACACTTGTCTGTACTTAGGTGGGAGCAGATCATCTTTCCTTCTATGACATGCTCCTGGGATATCAGTTGAAAACCACTTCCTTCCAGTAGACTTTACCTGTCTCAGGGGTGGAAAACATTCCAACAGGAAAACTTAGAGCTCTCAGTTGTCATCTCCACGTGACAGTAAATCATCGTCAAATCTTGCAGAGATGCCCATGAATTCTGCTGAGTATCCATGTAGCACTCCAGTCCGACAATGCTGATTTATTTAAGTATAGGTTTCATGCTCTGCAAGAGCTCACCATCTGCTTAAGTTGTGTTTACTTTAAGTACCAGTCAGCGTTTTCCTGACGAGTTATAGAAAAATGGTAATTCAACTTAATTTTTAAGCGAGGCCTGTTTAAGAATAATTTGTTAATTGCTAGTTGGTTGATCCCGTTTCCTTAAATTAAGGGCTTCAGTTAATATCACATGCTCGTTGCCAGTTTGCTAGGATCCGCTGCAGGGGTGTGCACAGTTGGTGATATACTGCCCTATTCTTTTATGCCAGCCTATGCCCCAGCTTTTAAATTCATCTTTAGCTAATTTTACAAGCTGGAAAGTAGGTTACTAGCTTTAGGACTGAAAACTGGGAGCTTTATTTAATAGCCACTTACAAAATCGTTTAGGCAGACATTGGATATTAAGCCTTCGGTGTAACGGGGCACACAGAGACATTTGATCAAGGCTGCTTCTTAAAATTCAGGAGAATTGGAGTTCACACTATTTGGGCTGAAGGTGTTTCATCAACTGCACGCAAGACAGGATCCAAACTGCTGTGGGGTGGCTTGGAGTCCAGTGTTTTCTTTGGCAAGGAAGGGAATATTTGGCAGCCTGTTATTGGGGCAGCCTAGGAAGACTGGCTGTGGCTGGCAGAAGAGAGCACGCTGAGGTTGGGTGCATCGGGATATGTAATGGCTTTGTAAATGTTTTGGTTTCAATAAAATCCCAAATGTATTTTATCAATGCATTTCCCCCCTAATTTTTAGACCCTTGTGTATTTCAAGGGAAATTTAGCCCATATGTTTTTGATTCATTTATACTTAACTCATCAAAATGTTGTTCTCTAAGAGTTATTTGATGTCCAAGAAAACTTTAGAACTTGATTTAAATCCCTTTCAAAGTGCTTTCCCCCCTTTCTTTTTAAAAATAGAAAGCCATCTACTTTTGGCAATATCTAAATGTGTGCGCGCACACACACACACACACACACACACCAAAAGTTTGCATTTGGGTGAAAGCTATAAACCCATAAAGCTGGTGAACTGAGCCAAATGCATTCTCCAGCTCCTGGTCATGTGTGAGCTGGTACTCAAAAGCACAGAGAAATTTTACCTTCCCATAGTCTCTGGGGCTGTCTGCATGGAAAGAAGATTTAAAAATAAAATGTCTGCCATTTGCTAGGTCTTTGAACTTGGGAAAGCCACTTAAGCTCCCTTACCTTGGATATCCTGTCTGTGAAGTGGGGCTCACATTTTTCCTGCATATCTCCCCAAATTATTGAGAGAATTAAAGAACTAATGTGAAGGTACTTTGGAAAATACAGATTTCATCATGACTCTTTTTTTTCCATTTTGTTGTTCTTTGAATAAAATAATACTCAACCTTTGGTAAATGCTATGTGCCAGGCATTGTGTTAGACTGTTTACAAGTTACTGTCTTGTTTAATCCTCACCATAACAGGTGAAGAGTCAGTAACTCTTAGGTGCCACCATTTGTAGATAAAACCCTGTGTAGTTCCCCTCAGCCTTATAGTTTATAGATGGAATGACTAGAAAAAGAACCCAGGTCTTTACAAAGTTTTGGCCAGTTAAATCATGGATTGTGTGACTTCTGCAATGTCATCAGCATCAGAGTTTGTCTCAAGTCAGTTTCATTCATATTTGAGTATCTCCATAGCATTTAGATCAGTCACATTTTTCTGTTACATTTCTTGTCGAGGAATTAGAGTGAATGTACTTATAAACAACTGCTGTCTGAATATATATATATATGTATATATGTACATACATGTGTATATATTAAAGGATCATTCATTACACAAGGTACTAATAGAAGCTAATTTTAATTGAATATTTATTTTGGACCAGACATTGAAGACTTTTTTATGTTCTATCTCATTTAATTTTTGTAATAATTCTGAGATAGAGACTGTTATTATCAAGAAATGTGAAGAGCTGAAATTTTGCTCTACCATCCAGTTTTGTGGATGCCGGTAGAAGATATGAGACTCCTGGGTCAGAGACCAAGTTCTTTATTACTCACAGCCAGTAAGTAGCTTTAGCTTCATGTTCATCTCAGTTCACTTGTTGTCTGTTCTCTGAGAGTGGTGTGGAGTGGTGCAGGAGAGTGTTGAGCATGAAGTGGTGCATTACAGTCAAAGAACTCTGAGCTTAGAAAGCTCATTATCTTTTAATGTTGTAGTAAATAACCTTGCCTGACTTTTGCCCCAGAGGGAGACATTACCTTTATTATACTGGACAGTAAGCAAATCTGCCCTTTAGGAAGTCTGTTCTGAGTCTGTTCTCTACAACTTTTCACTATACAAACATGTTTAAAAAGATTCCAGAACAACTAGTGTGTCTGCTTCTAAGACATACATGATGATGATGGACCCTTGATAGACTGTCTTCCAACGGCATTATCTCCATCTTACAAAGAATCTGGATGTAGAGAGGTGAAGTTATTCATTCACTTCAGAATTATTTATTGAGCACAAGTGTGTGTTAAGGACACATAGCTAAAAATTGTAGGAGAGGGGAGTCAACACAAGCTCTAAGCCACTAACTTGTCCCCTTACCCCTCAACCCTTTATCTCCTCATCCACTATCTCATTTCACCTCCCCAACTAATGAGTAATCACATAAAATGGTGACCTACCTGTGCTTTAAAAATAATAAGAACCCTTTGGGACACGTGCCTCTCTTGTCTTCAACTCTCCCTCTGCAGCTTGACCTAACCCTAGATGCCCAAATGCCATCAGACACTTGCCTGTGCTGTGAGTGTGGTTTTGGCAAATTCTGAGCGAAGTCAGCATGGTGTTGTGAAATCATATAAAGCTGCACATAGAAGACTGTCGTACTAAGAGATTTGAAAGGCAGATTAAACATGGATGATTTTGTAGTTAGAAATATTTTTTTGTAACGTGGGAATCATTTGGTGTCTGTACAAAATTCAGATCCTTTTCCCTGTTGCCCCTTGTTGTGGTTTGGATCTGTACTGTCTCCCCAAAGCCATGAGCACGCAGGGATGGAGCTTTGGGAAGTGATTGGATCGTGGTGTTGGTGCGCTTATTGGCGGATTAACCAATGGATGAATTTAGAGATGAAAGTGCTGTTTGGAAAGCCTAGTGGGAAAAGGCAGGTTCCTGGGGGTGTTACCTAGAAGGGTATAGCTGTCTCCCTGGCACTCGTCTTCTCTCTCTGCTTCCTGGCTGCCCTGATATGAGCAGTTTTCCTCTTTCAAATTCATTTTCCATGCTGTTTTTCCCTTGAAGTTGGCCAACAATGCATTTTAACCATGAACCAAAATTAACCTCTCCTCCTGAGTTGCTGGTGTCAGATACTATGTCCCAGTGATGAGGAATGTGACTAAGACTCTTCTTAACCAATTACTCCACATTCTTATGTTTGTAAAGTGGTATCTTAACTGCTTTTATGAAGATATTTGCAATGTTCATTTTAGCCTGTGGGATTCCCTTTGCCATGTGCCTGAATCAGTCTGTCATAAAATATTAGATGATTACAAAGGTGGAATCTGGGGAGAAACAAAACGTCTTGGCAATAATATGACCAGAAACATCTTTTTCAAAGAGATCTCCTCTGCCCCATAGAAAGGCCTTTCAGACTTCAAGTTCTCTCCTCCCTCAACACATGCCAACCTGAAGAAGCTAATTTGTCAGTCTCCCTGGGAAAATAATAAAGGTGGAGATAGGATATTGAAGAGCGTTGGTGGCTAGACTAACAGAGTGAAAATTAGATGTTTGACCATTGTCCCTCCCTACCAAGTCACTGCAGGGTAGGATCCTTCCACTGGCTTTTCTCCATCAGAGGATCAGAGGAAAAGCTATCTTAAAACAAGGAGGTGGCAGGGAAGAGGAAAGAAATCTGACTTGGTGCTATTTAGCCCTGATCTTGTGTGCATGATTAGCATGACACCTGAGAAGCTCTCTCCTGCTGGCCTGCTCGCCACTGCTCCCCGTCCAACACCTGAAGGTATTGTCTCTATTTCCTGAGTTCATTTCTACTCCACCTGATACCAGAGAAAATCTGATTAGTAAAGAGTTTGATGGAAAGAATTTTACAGAGAACTCTGTCGCCCCCAAACCACCATAGAGTGGGGGATGTGATGCCTCCCTGTCTCATTCATAACTGTAAAGGGATTCTTTCAACTCTCAAATGCTACCCAAGAAAGTTTATGGACACATTCTGTGATGGAGCTGGCCTCTTGCAGAGCAGATGATTCTGGGTAATCCTCTGCCATTTGTCTTGTAGTTCTGTGCTCTTGTAGTTCTGTGTTAGCTGCTTATAGACTAGGCTGCAGAAAGAAGAAATTTGCTTATGCCCTGTAATAACAAAGTTGAGCAAAGAAAGAAAATACAAGTCTTTGACGCTGAGGATGTAGCTTAATGATAGAGTACTTGCTTAGTGTGTGCAAGGTCCTGGGTTCAATCGCTAGTGCTGCAAAACCAAAACCAAAACCAAACCAAAACAAAACACCTTTGGAGCCTGTTGCATTCAATAACGGAAATGGGTCTCAGGAACCAGTTTTTCCCAGTGTGCTTAAGAAAATGACAGAATGAGTGCTGCTTTGCTGAGCATACCCAAGATCTGCTGGGGGTAGTGGCAAAACAACTTCAAACAGAACCAAACAGAAAAACAACACAGGATGTGTGAAATGTCACTTCCATAATCATGCTGTGCTGTTCCTCTTCCCTGGTGGCAGCCCTTGTACTAGCCAGGATACCTTTCCTGGGGTGACACACAGGACACACACAAACACAGGTGGCTCCAAAGGAAACTTTGGGTCAGTCATCTTCCCCCCCAACTTTGATCCTTTCGACGGTTCTGCCCACAATTTCCTTGTTGCGTTTGGTCCCTCTATTTGTTTCAGGTCCTCTCTCCCCCTTCCCACTCAGCACCAGAAAACTCTACACAGACTGGAGCATTTGGGGCTAACTTGGCAGGATGATGTGGCTGCTGGCAGCTTCCAAAATATGACACAGTGAAAATATGAACCAAATGTTCCTCATAGGCAAGGGTGTGAAGACTTCATCACCCTTCTCTCTGTGAGCAGAGAGCATGGAATAACTGGACTGTTTTGGGTTTCTGTCCTGGCTCTGCCTTTTAACAGTTGGGTGATATCTCATCTTTATAAAATTGTACTTGCACAGAGCACAATGGTAGTTGCCTGTAATCCCAGCTACTCAAGAGGGTAAGGTAGAAGGATTGCAAATTCAAGGCTAGCTTGGGCAACTTAGTGAGACTCTGTCACAAAAAAAAAAAAGACTGAAAAGGGCTGGGGGTGTAGTGCAGCAACGCCTTCCCACCTCCTGTTTAGCCCACAGTAGTTCAAAGCAAAACCAACCAACCAAACAAACAGCTCCAGCTGTGGTCTTGCCTACTTCATACAGCTTCTCTCAAGGTTAATCAAAGTCACTTAATGAGTGCCTGATACATGCTAGATGCTATGTGTTTAAGTTACTCTTGAGAAATAAGGCTGTTTTTTTATTTTCTCTCGGCAGCAGTGGGGCTTGTCCATCTGGGATTGCTATCCCTGTGACTGACCTCACAGGGGACTGTTACTGACCTCTTGCCTGGAAAGTGAAGTTCAAGTCATCATCAACATCATACAGTCAGTTCTGTGAGAACTAAGTAGGATCCTACATGCAGCATAAGGTGCACCACAGATGTTAGAATGGTTAGTGTAGTGAAAGCCGAGGGCTGGTGCATCCAGTTGGCTGTCTGTGTCTGCAGCAATGAACTACAGATCAGAAATGCTTGGAAAAAAGACTGCATCTGTCCTGAACACATGCAGACATTTTCCTTGTTGTTGTTCCCTAAACAATACAGTCTACCAAGTATTTACATGGCATAGGCATTGTATTCAGTATTGTAAGTCATCCAGAGATGATTTAATGTATGTGGCAGGATGTACATGGGTTATACACAAATACTATGCTAGTTTATGTAAGTGACTTGAGCATCCACAGATTTTGGTATTTACAGGGTGGGGATGAGGGTCCTGGAACCAAATCCCCTGTGTGTACAAAGGGGTGACTGTACCTGTTTATATATATATATATATATATATATATATATATATATGATAAATAGTATGTGTTCAGCAATTAACACCTTCATTTTCCGTAATGCTTCTTTGACTAGTCTTCCAGTTTACATCTGACAGGTTATGGTGATGTGTTTAGTAGGGACTGATGTCAAGAAACAAAGATAAGATTTTCCGAAGGGATTTCAACTCTGAAGGCTTTCTTCAGATATATTTTTATTTTAGGTGCTACAAATATAAATGATTTTTTTTTTGTACCAGGGATTGAACTCACGACCTTGTGTTTACCAAGCAAGCACTTGAGCCACTGAGTTAAATCTCCGGCCATAGATGCTACAAATCTAAAAGAAGAAATTTGGACCAACTCATTCAGCATCACAGGCATGAGTCCCCTTAATGTAACCCATTACTTCACTGAACCACACTCTTGGATCTCCAGAACTGTGTATGACATAAACCTTTTATACATAAACTACCTAGCCTCAGGTGTTTTGTTATAGTCACACAAAGCAGACTAAGACACGCTTCAACTATAGTGTCCCTTGTGAGCCATCTTAGCACCCTTTCTTTTTCTTTACTCTGTTCTCCATGCCCACATTCCACTTTCTAATAGCTCCATAGTTACTTTCACATTGTTCAGGTGCTTTACCTTCACATTCTGACATGAAATCACAAGTATGTCTTCCGTGCTTTCAGTTAGCTCTGTGTTATGACTATGCAATATTTGTCTCTTACCTGCCCAGATATTGTATTAGGGTCCTTTTCTGGGGGACCTAATATTATAACTTGAGGGTCTTGCTTAGAGGAATATTCCTGACATCAATGTTCAGTTGAGTAACTTTTTAAAAACTTCACTAGTTGCTTAAAAGCATTTGACCAAAGTTAAGAAGTTGTCAGTTTCTCCTGAGAAGGTTGCATCAGCTTTCCTCTAATTCTTTTCCTGACTCTTTATTGTCTGTCCTTGTCACCCTTAACAAACAGTCAAGCATTGCTGCTTCCTTACCCTCAGGAACTGTCCAAATTGAAAGATTTAGTTTGTGAGGCAAGCTGAGGCAGTGATGAGATCAAATCTTTGGATCTTGGGAATGAAATCATATGTTTCCTGCAATAATAAGAGAAGCTGTTATTTTGGAGAATTAATTGATATTACTGATGAGTTTTAATTTTGTTTTTCTTTATTTTTGGTCTTTTCACAAAGGAGAATGTCAGAATAATACATGATGTCTGTTTGATGGATCCTGTTGTGATTGATAATAATGATTCTGATGCTTATTGTTGGATCAAGATAACAAAAAACCCATCTATAATATGACTAGTTGGGTTTAGTAATCTATTAGGGGGTATCTGAGGACTTTTGCAGAATATATTGCTAGAAGCAACTACTAAAGGAAGGATCTAGAAAACTCTAAAAATTGTCCTAACTCAAAAGTGTGATACCTACTATTCTAACATGCCATTCTGATACTTGATTTTTCTGTCAGGAAAAATATTGAAGTGGATAATTTACCAAGCTTGCAGTTTCTCATGGTGGAGAAAATATGCAATTAGGAAATATCCAACATAGATTTAGAAAAGGGTGTTTGATGCGACTCAAATGGCTGATGTTTAAACCATAATTTGCCCTAGATAATGGATTGCTTCAGAAGCCAGATCCACTTGGCAAGAGGCTCTACCTTGTCACAGATTTCCATATCCTCCTCTCTGTTCATTTGTGAGTCTTGGACAGGCAAGGAGAAACATGGGTAAAAGAAGACAAAACACCAACTCTCTAGATCTTTTTCAAGTCTTGGCAAAATGCAGAAAATGGGTTACAACATATATTCTCCCCACTTAATGCCTTTTTGAATGGTCATTGGAGGTCATTGATTATGAAGTAGATGCATAGCCCTATGGCATTGGAAACCTGAGGCAGAGGATCCTGTGCTATGGGGCCACGGGGCCACCATTTGCAGGTCTATAAGGAATTTCATGACATAGGGAGTACTTTGTGTCTCTACTCAAGGTGATCTGGCATAAAATGCTACCAAGTTTTCTGATATACTCTGCAAGTATACTGACTGTGACCTGGAAAACTTTGTAGGGATCTTTGGGGAAGATGTGGCTATATAAGAGAAGATGACATAAGCTATAACTGGGAGAGAGGGGACTTGCTTAACCGTAGTCCCTCTGCTGGAGGAAAACTCCATTAATTTGTTCATTCATTACAAAAACATTATTTTTAAACTACTATTGTGTAGTGTGGCTGGCATGTACCATTCTCAGACCTAAAGTTATACCAGCCGTAGGTTTTCTGTGGCTTGGATATGAACAAGGCAGGCCCAGTTTATCTCAGGCTTTTACCATTTATCTGGATTCTAGCCACTTTTCTGGGATGACATTCTGTGCATTTGCAAGTGTGTGTGTGTGTGTGTGTGTGTGTGTGTGTACTTTTTTCCCTCCTGGAAAATTAATCTTGAGTAAACCTGGATTATGGGGCTGTAGTTTAAAATCTGTGATCTGAATCTATCTAGAGGACTTGGGTGTGTGTGCATGTGCTCATGTGCATGTGTGTGTGTGCACATATGTTATGGATATATAGTGAAGTGCGGCACAAAGTTGCTTAGTGTTTTGAGTGCACAAAACTATAAGTGTTCTATAGGGGTCTGTACCACTTTCCAAAGGGTGCTGCTGGCATGGTCTTTCCATTGTGAAATTCTGGGAATGTGGATGCACATAAGGATTTATTTTCCATGCAGTTCAATTGTCTAACTGTAGAAGTAACTGAAAGATTTCTTAAGGATCCTTGCACTCACATTGTTAAATAAGTTCCATAGGGTTTCCCAAAAATATAATGTGTCTGTAAGTATGTACACAGATATGTTATATGTACTTATAGTCTCCCACGTGGTATGAAGATGTCACTGCTGCATGGTTCTGCTGTTAACTGCCAACTCTTTGTGGCACTGGAAATAGATCCATGCCTTGATTCCCTGTTTTTCCTGCATCTTCTGCTGGTCCACTTCTGAGCCTCTCCAGTCCATCTTGGACTGGTGATTCTCTCTATCGTGTGTGTTAGCGTCACTACAGAATCTCAGCTCTTTACTTTCAATTGGTTAATGTTACATTTCTCCATACTATGCCTTCATTCTCTCCAGTCTCATTAGATTCATATGAGTTTTCTTTATGTCAAATATTTTATAGTGCACAGTTGCAATTTTGTAATGAATTTTACAGATTAAAAACCTATCCTAGACACCTAATTTTAAAAGCTCTAAATGTAATGCAGTAAAAAGTAAAAAAATTATGATTCAAATAAAGCTATGTATTTAATTGGCTCTTTGCATCCACAGGTTCTGCCCTGCAGACTCGACTCACTGCAGACTAAAAATGTGTGGGAAGAAATTGAGTCTGTACTGAACATGTAGAGACTTTTTTCTTATGATCACTCCCTAAATGTTACAGTATAACAACTATTTGAACAGCAATTACATTGTATTAGGTTGTATAAGCAATACAGAGATAATTTAAAGTTCATTGAATGGTGTGCGTAGGTTGTATGCAAATATGATGTCATTTTATGTAAGGAACTTGAAGATCTTTGGATTTTGGTATCTGTGGAAGGTTCTGGAATCAGTCCCCTGCAGATACTGAGGGATGACTATTTATATCTGTTAAGATCCTGATAGGAAGCAGCACAGTAAAAAGAGTTTAACCAAAAAGATTTAAATAAGGGTGAAGGCAGGATTCCAGGACCTACTAAGGAAGGATGGGGAGGGTCCCAGTGATGAGTGACAGCTGGGAGCTCTTAGTAGTTTAGGTCTGCAGGAGCAGGGGCAGTAAATGGTGGTTCCAGAATCCCATGAGGGCTGGAGGAAGAGAGAAGGGATGCATGAATGACAGGAATATGGAAGGAATACCCCAGGCTCTGTCCTCTCACCTTCTCAACTCCTGTCCCTCCTTTCATTGGCTGAACAGTGGAAACGAGAGAGAAAGCCTAACTCAGCCTTCTGGCACAGAGGGCTAGACAGAAAAAGGCAGAGAATAGATCAAGATGGACTGGGACAAGACAAATACAGAAAACAGCACAATGACTACTAATAAAGAGGGGCAATTTTAATAGTAAGTTGTACTAAGGGTTATGTGAATGTGGTTTCTTTCCTAAAATGTTTTGTACTGTATTTTTCTTGTGATCATGAGAGATGATATAGTGCGATGAGATGAAAAAATGAGGCAAATGATGGAGGCATTGTGATGTAGTTAGTGCACTGCACAAGCGTTATTTGAATATGGGCACTGAAGCCCTGAGGTCCTGTGACAGTTGTTCCGATAACCAGGGCTGTGGTAGTTGTGGTTAACACGGCTCCAGGATGGTTACTGTGCATCACATTGGCTTGAATGGGGCTTTCAGGGGTGCTTGTGACAGCAGTAAATGGCTGTCCTGCCCCTCTCTGCCCTGTTGCCAGCATTCCTAGGTATGTCTCCCAGAACTTCTCTTTATTCTTCTTCCTGTTAGCTAAATTGTCCCCTGTGTCACTTTGCAGCATCGGTGGGTCAGCTTATATCATGATGGTTCTCTCTGTGGCTCTGCCCTCCCCTTGTTGGTCAGTGAAGGCAGGAATGGAACTAAGGTGTCTGTATCCCAGGGCTTCAGATCCCACTGGAAGAGTATTTTCTTGGGCAGACTACTAAACACATAAGAATCCTTTCTAAAGGCTTGGAATAGTAGTATGCAGAGGGTGTTTAAAATATGAATGAGTTGTTACGCTGCCTGCACATGATCATCATCACTTGGAACATGTAGCCTATTATGTAACAAAAGGTGTCTTGACTCAGGGGTGCTGCTGATGGGCTACAGAGGGAAGAAGATACTGATCTCTACTTCCCTGTGGATACTGATGCAGTGACCTTGTGATGGTGTCAGCACACCACCTCATTTTCCTTGAATGGTACTTCCCTGGTAACTACAGAGTGGGATCTAACTATCTCCCCATGGTGCATTAAGACAGTACATCTACCAACTTCAGCTCTTTTAGTTTAATAATGAGCAGAAGTTTTTAATGTAGCATTTGACAAGAGAAGCAAGATGAGGGTGAAGCCAGTCATGAAACCTGCTCCAAGTCTTCACCCCCATGCTCACTCTTGAGGCACTGAAAGCATTCACTTACCAGTAGGCAGATAGCAATTTCCAGGCACATTTTGAAATGCTGACTATGGAACCCTTGGGGCTGAACTCCAGGAGCTATGAGATGGGCGAGGCAAGAGAGTGTCTACCTACCAGAGTCAGGCACACAGAGCAGTGTGCTGTGATTTGGAAATGGAAATGGGTGGAAAGAAGGAGTCAAAAATGTCCTTATGGTGGTATTTGAACCAAGTTTTGAAGTGGAACAAGATTTTAATAAGCATAGAAGGGAGAAAGGGCACTGTTGACTAGTGAAAGAAAAATGCCATTTGTAAATTAAATGCTAGAAATGAGTGGTGTTCTCAGGTAGTGGCCAGAGACCCAGGATCACAGATATGTAGGGTGCTGCATCTCTGAGCTCGGCAGGGGTAGACGTTGGCCCTGGTCACTGGTGTGCCTGAACAGTCCTGTTAAGGATTGCACAGTGTGTTCGGTACTTTGATGTTTCAGGTGGGCGTTGAGAGAGAGGTGAAATAGTAAAACCAGTGTTTTAGCAAGTTGTTTGGGGGCATAGTGTGAAGGAGAGATTGGTCAGCAGGAAGGGGGTTGTTAGCAGGCTACCTACTGTCTGGGCTCTGGCCAAAATGATATGGGCAAAAGGCCTGTGTGTGCTTGTGTCATTACTGGTGGAGAACCACATGCATTTTACTCCTCCATAATAATGGAGGATGGACTGATACCTGGATGGACTGATACTTTTATTTTATACTTATTATGCAGAAGTGCTACTGACCTGGTCAACTTTAACCTCCAGTCTCCCTGAGGCTGGGCCACAGAGGATCCTTCCCCATTTTCCTGTGCTCTTGCTGGTGTTGGGGCAGAGAATGCCATATAATCTGTTAGCGTGAAAGCACAAATGGATTTTAGATCATTCCTAGGCAGGCTGCTGGCTTAATTTTTCTAAGCACTAGCTAGAGTTTACATCCTCATCATGAGAAGAAGAAAAAAATGTTCCCTCTGAAGCATGTACTAAAGAGAAAGGCTGAGAGGATTGATTTTTTTCTCCCAAAGAATCCATAAATATTTACATAAGTGCAAGTTACAAATCTGTGGCTTTGAGATTATCGAATTTCACTGCTTTTACACTCACGGCATATAAATTTCCAGCTGGCATTTGCTGGTTGTGAATGCTCAGTCTTTGGAGAATTGTCTCCTAGTTTGTTTCCTTTGCTCTTGGAAAACAAATCTCCCTTGTGCTGTTTTGAATGGGCTTGCTCCTGGTTACGGATTGGTCATTGGCAGCCACCTGACCGATGGTCCTCAGCCTAGGGGCTTCGTTGTGATGGACTGCCTGCTAATGGCAGCACTACTGCCCCGCCAAGAGGCTGCTTTTACAGACCCTTTTCTCAACACAGTAATTCTCTCCAGAAGAGAGCCGTGGTTGGTGTTGTAGTTCCAAAGTCTTTGTGGATTTCTCACGTAAGTGGAAAAAAACAAATTGTTGAAAGATACGTCCCTCTAGCAAAGGAGCGGGTAAGCAGGTCTTCCCTAGGTATAGGTCTAATATGTGCTATTTTGCACTTGGATTGACCTCAAATATTTTATTCTTGCTCTCTTTTTAACTGACCTGTGGGTAGGCCTTTATTAGTTTCTCTTCACTATAACGAAATACTGTATCTGACACAGGGTACTCTTGAAGAAGAGGTTAATGTAGCTCATAGTTTTGGAAGTTCAAGGGCACGGCACTGGTATCTGCCCAGTTCTAAGCTGCTAGCCATGGGGAGAGGGTTCTCTGGGAGGGATCACATGTGGAGGAAGTATACAACTACATCTCAAAATCAGAGCAGAGAGAGATTGAGCCCCATAATTCCTTTTAAGGACAAGGCCCCAGTGACCCACATGATCTCTTAGTAGGCCCCTTCTTCCACAAATTCTCTGTCTTCCCAACAATACCATCCTGCGGACCAAATCTTCTACCACAAAGAACCCTTGGAGGACACTTAGGCCACACCCAAACCATGGCAGTGCTCCTCTTTCTTGTTTGGTTACAATTCCAACAATTGCTGCCAAGTAAAACTTTCATTAAAATTTTGAACTTTGCCATTGGTAGATTAATTGGAGGGCCCTGAATCTATATGTATGAATAACAAATAAAAAGACAAAGTCCTCTCCCGTGGCAGGCAATTGATATACGTTTATGGGTCTGGGGCATTGCTGACCTGAAAGCAGTTCTAATCTGCCTTCTGACAAAATAATTTTAAGATTTGTTCTTAAATCTGAGAAAGTGCTATGCAAAAAATGAACAAAGTGAATTAAAAATGCCGGACAGTAGTTGATGACAGGGATTGGATTTTAGGTTGGTGTGCTTAGGTATAGTAGACACATGCAGGAATGTTTAGTTTGTAGAAACCTGGTTTTCAGGCAGCAGGGCCATTTGTGGCTTGCTCTGGGAGTCAGCTAAGTCTGACTTTGTCACTTGCAGATTGGTGGTAGTTGGGCTTAGATCTAGATTTGTCTCTTGCCTCAGAAAAGAATCTTGGACCAGCATGACTGAGTGAAGGTTTCGCCTGGTGTCTATGACCTAAAAGTCCTATCGAGAGACTAGTACTGGGGGATCCAAGATGAGGGTTGGACATTCCTGACAGACAGACTGACTAAGACAACAGGGTGGATGATAGTTAAATGTCAGATTTCTTGTCACTGGACAGGACTTCTAACTTGGAGAGGGGAATTGGAAGAGCACAGCAGGACTCTAGTGCCCCTTAGAGGGAGCTGTCTCTGGTCAGATGACTAGAATGACAATCAGAAATAAGAGCCAACAGAGAATCCCAAGGCAGTTATGGTAGCATTTGCCTGTAATCCCAGCTCTTTGGGAGGCTGAGACGTCAGGATCCAAGTTCAAAGCCAGCCTGGGCAGCTTAGTGAGCTCTTGTTTCAAAATAAAGTAAAAAGGGCTGGAGATATAACTCAGTGATAGGGCATCCCTGAGTTCAGTCCCCTACACTGCAAGGGGGAAAAAGAACCCTGAGTAGAAACCTAGAGTGGGAGACAGGCTTAGCTCTGGATCTTAGGGGAAGACTTGAAACTGCATCTTACTGATTTTATACCTTCCAGTGTCTAGCAAGATGCCTGACAATGTAGTGCTTCCTAAGTAAACCTTTGTTGAATAAATGAATTAAGAGGGATGCATGCAGGGATGGTGAGAAGGGATCCGCAGACTGGGATCTGCTAACTTCATTGTGATTCCAAATGTGACTTGGTATATGTTTTCTACAAGAGATGGGCTGAACTAGGGATGAGGGCTAGCTTCATGGATTACAAGGTGTGTTACATGGGGGTGGAAGGGAGCTCTGAAAACTGTAAAAAAGCAATTGAAACAGCTCAAGTTGGATTTAAGTTTGCAGGTATTTTTGTTTTTTAAGGAAAGGTTCTTCATTACTATTATATAAACCCAAATATAGGCAGACAAGAAAGAGCTGTGTGAAGAGGGATTTTAAAGTTACTGCAGAAGCTGAGCTATAAGCTGCAGGCAGACCTAGGTTGGAATCCCAGCCTTGCAAAAAACACTGTGTGATCATGGCTGATGACTTCACCTCTCTGAGCCCAACTTAAGTCACCAGTAAAATATGGATGTGACTGCATTCTTGGAAGGGATGTTGTGGGAATTAAATGCGTGATCGTAAATTAAATACCTAGGTGGTGCCTGAGATGTAGCGGGCCGAGGGCGTGGCAACTCCCACAGGGTCCTGAAAGAACAGCGAAGGGCAGAGCAGCGGCTTTTAATGCCTTGCTGCGGGATGTGCGGACCCTGGTGGGCCTGCCCTTCACGGCTCCCCGAGGGATGCTTGCTGATGTAATGGGCTGGGTCGATGTCCTGCAGATCTGATGACAGGACACCCACACCCTGTCACTCTCCCTGCCAAGACAGAATGTAGCCGTTGGAGCCTCCTCTCCACCCCCACACCCCTCCACATTAACGCCCCAGTGGAACTGGGCTGCTTTCTCATCCTCCGGGAAGGATCAACGCGAGAGCCTCGTGGCGGTCACGTTCTTAGCGAGGCAGCGCATCCTCCGAGCTGGCGCAGAGCCCCCGCTGCGCACCCCGGCCCTCTCTGCCTTTGTCCTGTTAGCCAGTGTTCCCGTTTCTGTGGTCGGAACTTGCGTTTGCCTGCTGACTGCCTTTTCTCCGGGTTTGGCAGAGTGGGAGAGCACACTGAAGAGAGAGAGCAGGTCCAGAGGGCTTTTTTTCTTATGGTGAAGACCCCCTGGAGCACTGAGGCTGGCTACTGGGCCAGGGTGTGTGGCACTGGTGTCCCTTCATTAGGTCCCAGGGCTCCTGGGGGCGGTTTGAGGTTCTGAATTCTTCAAGCGCAGATTTAATCTTCCCTTCTAAGATCTCCCCTTCCCTCTCTTTCCCCCATTTCCTTCAGCGAGAGGCAGAGGGCAGGCACCTGTGTGTGCTTAGGAATGGGCTAGCTGATTCTTCTAATAAAGATGCCACCAGGCTGTGCAGGTGAGCGGGATGAGTCCGGGCGGCACATGGCCCAACCTGCATTTGTGCTGGCCCTAGACTTTAACTGGCTTAGTGACATTGTCCTTCTGGGACCATGTTATTAGTAACTTGTGTGTTCTAGGCGCTGAACACCTGCTTCGTATATATTATCTCAGGTAGCCCTCACTACTGTCTTACCAAATATCTGTCATTATCCCCATTTTATAGGGGGTCAGAACTAGGGACAGGTGACTTAGCCTGCCTGAGTCTTGAGTTTCCCCTTTTAAAAAATTAAAGAATAATGATTAACACCTTCCTGGTAGGGGTTGGTGAGGATAAAATAAAATGAATTTTGTGATGTAAGTACTTTGTAAAGGCCAGCTGTCCGTATGGGGGCTGTTCCAGGAATGCAGCTAAGGGTGAGGGTGGCTTAATCTAGGGGTAGCATGGGAATAGGAAAAGGGGACAGCATTAAGAGGAGTAGAATTGAGAGGATTTATGATGAATCAGATATAGGAGGTAAAAGAGGAAGAGGAGTGACAGATGAAGAAAAAAGGAAGAGAGAGGATGGAAAGAAGAAAGTATATCCAGGAGATGTAGACCCTATAAAAATTCTTAGCATTAAAACAATTCTAACCAGAGGAGATGTTGTACATAGGTAAGATAAACAAGGAAGACCCAGAATTGGATGGGGGAACCATTCACACATGCTTTTAGCACCTATTTGGGATGTACCTGTTAGATGGGACACCAGTCAGCACAAGGTCTACTGCTTCCTGTGTGTTTGATGGGTATTTGTTTTAGCGTTTGTGCTTGTTAAATGTGGACTCTCTGAGTTTAAAGTAGAAAATGGATGAGAGTTATTTTCCTGCATAACAGCCTGTTGGTAGTCATAATTTTCCATTAATTCATCGTGACTAGAGTCTAGAAACTAGGCTGATTTTTGAGTAATGAAATATGTATATTTGATGTGAACTGATGGCTGACGTATGTGAGGCCATACCTCTAGGATATTCTGTGACAGCTACAAGTTCATGTCATCAGCTACAAGTTCACTTTCACAACAGATCATTTGTAAATTGCCTTACTGGAATGATTTGGCATGCAGACATTTTTATTTAAATAAAACAAAATGTTGGAATGACTTTGGTATCACGAGAGGTAGACCTCATGGCTCTGGAGAGTTTAATTTGTAAATCCATTGCCATTTTTGAAATAGAAAAACTGGTAAAATCTACCAAATCCTCTTGTAGATTTCAATATATCTGTACAAGTGGATACCAGTTTTATTGAGACATAATTCATATACCATAAAGCCCCTGTAAGATATATATAGTTCAGTGTTTTTTTACTATAGTCACAGAATTTTGCAATTATCACTGTTATCTAATTTTAGAACATTTTCACTATTTCTCCAAAGAAACCCTGTGTCCATTAGCAGTCACTCCTCCTGTTACTGCCTCTCGCTAACTAGTGACCGTCATTAATCTATTTTCTGTCTCTGGGTTTGTCTCTTTAGGGAAACAAACAATATGTTCCTTTTTATTTTTAATTTTTAAAATTTATTAGTACATATATGTAGTAAATGTTTGTATACCTCGCGGGGGAGTTGACACATGTACACAATTCATCTTAATTCTTTTTTTCATCCCCTTTCTCTTCCCTTCCTCTCCCCTCCCCATTCCTTGATCTTCTTCCTTTTCTTGTACATGTTTGCAGTGCATAATCTTTACATGCTTTGGGTGGCACTGATACAAGTACAAAACATCTTAATATGTTGCCTTTTTCTTTAATATATGCCTTTTTCTTTTATTTAGCATAATGTTTTCAAGTTTCATGCATGCTGTAGCATATATCAGTACTCCATTTCTTATTTCTTATTAATAATGAATACTATGTTAATATATGGGTATATTATGTTTCTTTAACTCATTCATTAATTAACAGGCATTTATGTTGTTTCCACTTTTTGGATATGATGACTAGTGCTGCCAAGAATATTCAAATTATGTACAAATTAATATATTTTTGTTTGGACCTATATTGTGGTTTTTTTTGGAGTAGGAGGCTTACACTCAAGAGTACAATTTCTGAGTCTTGTGGTCACTCTCTTTAACAATTTGAAGAACGGATTGCTTTCCATAGTGACTGCCGCATTTTCCAAAGTCACTGGCAATGTATGAAGGTTCTAATTTCTCTGCATCCTCATCAATACTTGCTAACTGTCATCTAGATTCTTATCCTTCTAGAGGGGTGGAAGTGCTATCTCAACATGCTTTTGATTTGCATTTATCTGATGACTCTTGATGTTGAACTTCTTATCATGTGCTT
Source organism: Cuniculus paca (assembly GCA_004365215.1). NCBI lineage: Eukaryota > Metazoa > Chordata > Mammalia > Rodentia > Cuniculidae > Cuniculus > Cuniculus paca. The sequence continues at coordinate 31,419 of RJWT010001099.1, forward strand.
GCTGATCATTTATGTTGTCTTTAGAGAACTATTTATTCAAAAATTTGTCCCCTTTAGAATCTGTTATTTGTCTTTTCATTGTTGAGTTGTGTGAGTTCTTTATGTATTCTGGATATTAGACCCTTATCAAGTATATGATTTGCAAATAGTTTATTCTCTGGGTTGTCTTTTCACTTTCTCGATGGTATGTTTTAAAGCACAAAGGTTTTAATTATAATGAAGTCCAGTTTATCTGTTTTCTTTCGTTGCTGACACTTTTGATGTCATATCTAACAATAAATTGCCCGATTTATGCTTAAAATTTCCTCTAGAAATTTTATAGTTTTACGTCTATGAATGATTTAGTTCTATGAACAATTTTCAGTTAATTTTTGTATATGGTATGCAGTCGAGGTCTAACTGTATTATTTTAGGTGTAGCTAACCAGTTGTCTAAGCACTACTTTTTGAAATATTTGTTAATTTTTTTTTCGTACATGGGATTATCTTGGCATCCTTCTTAAAAATTAATTGATAATAAATGCAAGAGTTTGTTTTGGATTTTCAATTCTATTCCAGTAGGTCTTTCCTTAGGCAGTTTTGCACTGTCATGAGTCTGTTGTTTTGTAATAAATTTTGAAGTCAGAACATGTGAATCCCCCCCTTTTGCTTTTCTTCTTTTTCTAGGATTGTTTTGGCTATTCTGGGTCCCTTGCATTTCCACATGAATTTTAGAATTTGTCTTGCCAACTTCTACAAAAAAAAGGTGACCAGAATTTTTAATGGAATTGCACTGAATCTGTATATCAATTAGGGAAGCACTGCCACTTAACAATATTAATCCTTTCAATTCATGAATGTCTTTTCATATATTTAGGGAGTCTTTAATTTATTTTAATGATGTTTTGTTGTTTTCAGGGTACAAAACACAAAATTTTGTCTTAAACTTATTCCCAAGTATTTTATTATTTTGATGCTTCTGTGATTAAATTATTTTCTTAATTTTATATTTTGATTATTATTAACATATAGGAACACAATTGTTTTGTAACTTAACCTACATTTTACGAGGTTACTAAACATGTTTTGGTCCTCATAGCTTTCTTCTTTCTTTCTTTCTTTCTTTCTTTCTTTCTTTCTTTCTTTCTCTCTCGATTGGTGGACTCCTTAGTATTTTCTGTATACAGACTATATCATCTGTGAAAAGAAATAGTTTTACTTGATCCTTTCTAGTTTGGATAGCTTTGATTTCTTTTTCTTGTTTAATTGTCCTGCTTAGAACCCCCATTAAAAGAGAAACAGTTGAAAGCTGACAACTTTTCCCATGGAATTAAGAGCAAGAGAAAGGAATTTTAAATTTTTTTAGATAGCTTTCAACAGATGGTGAAAGTCTGTTGTATTCCTAGTTTATTGAGCATCTTACGATGAAAGAATGCCTGATTTTGTCATTGTTTTTTTCTGTGCCTATGAAGAGAATGATGCAGTTTTTGTGCCTATTCTATTAATATGGCATATTTTATTTTTTGATAGATTTTCAGATGTTAAACTCACCTTGCATTCCTGGGACAAATCCCACTTAGTTATGGTACATAATCCTTTTTATATTTTCTTGGATTTGGGTTGCTAGAACTTTGGAAGACTTGAGGTGTGTAGTTTTGTTTTGGGGGTTTTTTGTTGTTGTTTTTCTTGTGAAATTCTTAGCTTTGGTATCAGGGCACTAATAGCTTCATATATGTTGGAAAGTCTTTATTTTTGGAACAGTTTGTGAATCATTGGATTTAATTATCCTTGAAATATTCAGCAGTTAAGCCATCTGGGCTTGCGCTTTACTTTGTGGGAAGTTTTGTTTTTGTTTTTGTTTTGTGTGTTGCCAATTTAAACTCTTCGCTTGTCACAGATTTACTTACATTTAAATTTTTTTTCTTGAATGATAAAAGAATCAATGTAAACATTATGTTTTCCCAGGAAGTTTTCTATTTCATCTAGATTATCTAATTTTGTTCACTAAAGTTGTTCAAGCCATATGCACTTTTGTTTCAAGCTATTATGAGGATTAAACTTTTTGAAAACACAACTGTGGGACTTGTGCAAGATATACCTATGGAGTTCTATTACAGACCCTGTGAAAAAATAACTATTCTAAGGTGATTACTATGTGCTGGGTATTTTGCTAAATTGTGACATTTCTGTATGACAACAACCCTTTGAGATAAGTTCCTGTGAAACAGAGGCACATAATAGCTGTACAGCTGTTATGCGATGGGCTGGCAATTGCTTCCAAGAGCCTGCACACTTAGTGTGGCAAGGGTACTTAATCCCAACTTCTCTAGGCCTTATTTTAGGAGGGAAGGAATTCTGAGGTTACCTATTTATTCCTGAGTGTCATTGGACCTTGGAAACAGGATGCTAAGTGTGTGGTATTAGGACCCTTGCAGCTTCACGACAGCTCTAGGAATCACAAGATGAGAGCTACCACATAGCTACAGAGGAGGACAGGAGAGCATTTGAAATGTCTTTAGATTACCCCCTAAATGCTGCATCAAGCTGGTACCTAGCGAGTGTTTGAGGCACTTGAACTAAGAATGTGGCACAGAGCACTCAGAAACTTGACCTGGAGCAGCAATGGCCAGAAAGGTGCTTGATGCAGCTTCTCAAGCCCCCAAAGAAAGAGGACAGCATGGACTCCATGTCTGAAAACAGCCCATGGAACCTACAGCTTTCTAGAGCAACATTTATGTATTTGTATCATAAATACATCATCAAGCTTGAGACACTTACTAACTCCACCAGGTACAGAAGGATCTCAAAGCACTAGAAAATAGATTGCTTTGTGTTTTAAGAATATCCTAGTATTTAGGGATGAGGGCCTGAATTCAAGTCTTAGCTCTGCCTTTTACTGGTAGTGTCACTTCAATCACATTACTTTTCTTCTCTAAATCTCAGATTCGTCATCTTTAAAATAAGAAGAAATACAACCATCCCATAAATCATTCTAAGAAGCAAATTAAATTAATGTATGGAAAATGGCTTTGTAAACTGCTAAACTCTACAAAGGCTCACTAATGGCTATTTCTTTCCCATATGGAAAAGTCACAGAATGAATAATCCTTTGCATGAGTGTCCATTTATGTCAGCCCACTGAGGTCATATGGTGTGGCTTTAAAGTGTAGAAGGTGTGACTGTCAGGTTTTAAAAAGGAAGCAGAGAGACTGAATTTCTCTTGCTTCTCTGCGGTGTTGCAAGCACAGCTGTGAGGCGGTGATTTCACAGGACCTGCAGCACCTTGCTGGGGCAAAACAGCCAAAATAAGGACAACCGAGAAGCCAGACCCAGGCAAATTGAAGAAATGAAATAAAAACAGGCCTGAGGGGCATAATAGCGCCCCTTCATTTAGAAGAAGTGTTATTAACATAAGTAGGTTCTTATGTTTTTCTTGTGGTCTTTCTAGTAAATTCCATCCAGTTACTACTTGATCATTTTTATCCTAAACATATGACTAGCAGGGGAAAAAAGCTCTCAAACTTTTAGCTTGATACTTTGGGAAAATTGGGAAAGACAATGTTCCTCAAGATAATGTCATTACTCTGAACTGCTGTCAAGGAATTTCCACTTATTGTTCTGGGAAAGCTTCAGGCAGCTTTGACAGAAACATGTGTTTAAGAGTGCTGAGAAGCTTGCAGGTAACAGGATTGGCAGAGGTGTCTCTGGTTCCTGGCTCCTCCTTTCTAGCTGGAAAGTTGCTTATCTTGAATTTTCTCTTCTATACATGGGAATAATATGACACTGTTTCGATAGAGTTGTAAGAAGACTAAGTATTCCTGAGGCATAAGCCACTGTGTGTATCAGTTAATAACTGGGGTCCCTGGGCCCCCTGTGTCTACCTGTCACAATGTGTATTTTCAAACGCTAACAAATATTCACAGGGACTTCCTCCTGAGTGCCCTTGCATACTGAGGAAACAGAACAGAGGCAGAATAGTGGCAAAGAAAATGCTCATTTGAGAAATTAGCTCAGGCAATTAAGAGTTTGCAGAGTAGCCCTGAAGAGTAGTTTGCAGAGCAGCCCAGGAAGAGATGGTACCCTCAAAGGAGTAATCCAAGAAAGAGTAATGAAGGGACTAGAATTGTGGGATGACTAACCAGAGACTAACCACAACAGGGAACCATTTCAATCCCTGGACCTGGAGGAGCAGGGGGCCACAGGGAGACCCCACTGGGGAGGCCAGTAACCATGAGAGAGGTGTATTTAGCATGTTGGAGACCTAGAGCTGCTGCCACCCAAGGCCTGGCACACAGCATAGGGAGAGGACTTGTGACTTCTCTAGCCTTCAGCTCTCCAGTTGAGGGAGTCGGCAGGGGGGAGGGCAGTGGGGAGAGGGCAGCCTCCTATGGTACCAAGAAAGCAGAGAGGAGAGCACATAGATCTGAAAGTGTTCTGGAAGACCATCTAGCAGAACCGTCCCCTGGGCGATGGAGGACCATTAAGACTGACTATGGCATCACAAAGGTACCATCTCTAGAAAACTACAGGGTAAGGGTGTTTCCCACAGTACAAACTTGTCCCCCAGTCTTTTGCTTTTTTCTTTAACATTTTAAAAATTGTATATGTTTGTGATACATAATTAAATACATTCATCATGAGGAATTGGTAAATATTCATAATGCATTTTGATTCTTTTTACTTCCTCTTCTCTCTCCTCCCTCCTGTTTCCCCCATCCCTCCCATCTTCACAAAGTCTATCTCCCCAGCCTTTTGCTTTTTTGACTGTGTAGAAAGGAAAATCTATAACTCTTCACAGTCAGGTTCTGAGAAGTCTTCTGTGCTATTTGCTGTGCATTTTTGGGCACACTTTGAACAGCACAGATTTCAGTTACAGCACCTGTTCACAGACCCTGTTGAGGACTTATGAAAATGAGTTTCTGCTTCCAGGGATGTTTGCAATTCCTAATGTTTCTTCTGTAGACAGAATGAGAAGTTGCTCTTGTGAGGTGATATGAGGCATAAGACCCACAGCATGTTAGTCTACCCATTTGTCAGAGTTTCCCACATTGCTCACTTTTTGGGGCTACTGTGTCTAAGCTGCCATGCAAATATGAATGTTTCCTGGAATCAAGGGCATAGGAAAACTGTTGTTGGCTCGATGTCTTTATCCAGTTGGCCAGAGCAGCAACCTCAGAAAGAGGTTTTTAACGAGAAACCATCTAAATAGAAATGGTGGGAAGGAGCCTGGAGATGTTTGGTTTTTCCAAGAGAAGGCAGGGTGTCAGGCTATTGAGGGCTACCTGCAGACATTTGAAACTTTGCTGTGCTCTCTCCTGGTGACTGTGTTCTGTATCCCATCCAGTTCTCCTCAGTAACTAACATGCTTCCAGGCAAGATAGGTCTCCAAACACATGTTTAATAAATAACTGGGGTCCCTGGGCCTCCTGTGTCTACCTGTCACAATGTGTATTTTCAAACGCTAACAAATATTCACGAGGGCTTCCTCCTGAGTGCTCTTGCATACTGGGGAAACAGAACAGAGGCAGAATAGTGGCAAAGAAAATGCTCATTCGAGAAATTAGCTCAGGCAATTAAGAGTTTGCAGAGTAGCCCTGAAATTATAGCCTGTGTTTAAATATGTGGAAACAAATAAAAAAATTAGAAACTTGACATTTTTGGCCACATAAACATAACAAGTTCATACATGAAGAAAAATTAATGTCTCTGCCAGAGAATGACACTAAAACGCAATGCTATTCTTACTTGTTATTTTTGTCCCCCCAAAATAAACCACATTTCCGTGATTATGGAACCATGTGCTTTTCAGAAGTTTTAGAATCAGATTTCATAATAGCAATAAGAGCTGGCAGTTACATAGCACTTACCATGTGCCAAGCACTGATCTAAATTGTTTACATATGTTAACTCCTTTAATCTTCACATACTAATAACCCTCACGAGGTAAATGCTATTATAAAATTTAAAGAAACAGAAGCAGGGAGAGGTTACGTGACTTATCCAAAGTCACATAGCTAATTAGTGAAAGAACCAATATTTCTAATCTTAACGACTATAAATAGTATGGAGGTATAATTCATCGAGAATTCATTATATGTCTCGTTAAATTGCTACCACAAGCTGTGTGAAAGAAGATGGTTTTGTGCATTTCACAACTAAGAAAAATAATGTTTGAAGATGTTTGGAAATTTGTCTAAGCTGGGCTAGATGAAGAATTGCAAAGGACAGAGCAGGGCCTGTGGACTCTAATAGTATCTTGTGATTCCTGCATGCTTCTTACATATTTCTTTACTTTATGTTGAGTTGTTATTTTGGGTACAAGCAACTGATGTTTTGGACAGAAAAAACAGAAAGTATAAATACACAAAAAGGCATACTCTCATTGTCCAGCTATAACTCCTATTAATCTGTTGATGTTTGGGCATATATCTCTCATTATTTCTTATATATAAAATCACAACTTGAGATAAAACATGATTTGTCACTGAAGTTTTGTTGACCAGTTTTCAATGGATAAACTGAGTCTTTGTACTTCAAAAACTTACTCAGTTCTGTAAAAACCAAACCAAAGCCAAATCAAGTCTAACTGACTGAGGTCTAAGAACTATATTGGATGCCTTCCATCCTAACAAAAATATCTTTTTAACCACTAAACCTAAAATATGGCATTAATACTTAAAGTAACAAAAATAGTAGTTGAGATTGTCCTGAATTTGGTAGTAAGGGATTGAAAAAGTTTCAACATTCTGTTTGAAAGGTAAATCAGTATCTCTTGTAGTAAAAAAGTATAATTATAGGGGAGATGTTTTGCATACTCATTATATATTAGGAATTATTCTATGCACTCTATTATGTGTTCGTGTACACTCAATCATCGAAACAAGCCTTTGAAATAAGGTTTGTTATCTCTATGTGTAGATGAGGAAACAGGCACAGAGAAGTTGAGTTAACTCTCCCAGGTCACCCAGTCATGGTTTGAAGCCCAGCAGTGTGGCTTCAAGACACAGCTAAAGTGGTGATGGAAGAAACTACCCCTGAGACTCCCTTGGAGTTCATACCACTGGCCTGTGATGGCTGGATCTTTATTATTCTTTCTTGTTCCCTCTCTCCCTTCATCCAGACCAGCATTCTTAGTTTTGGAGGAAGTTCAGATCTTCGTTCAGGAGCTAGGCCGTGTCAGTAGTTTGTGAGAAGAAGACGAGTATCAGTTTCTGTCCTGGCCCCAGGATGACTATGACCCTCACGCAGACCGGAAGTGACCCTCGTGGTTTGCTTGGAACGGCACAGAGAAGTTAACTGCTTCAGATCCCTTTCTATAGCATGGACTTTCCAGGCCTCGCTGCACTCTCAATACATCCTTCCCTCCGAGGACTGGGGCTGCCTGCTCCTCCCTCTTGCTGGGGCCCCTCTCTGCCCAGCCGGCCACCTCTCAGCCTCTCTGAGACAAGCTCTTTGCCATGCAACCCCCTGTCCAGGGCACCTTCTCCCCTTTCTTACCCAGGGGCTCATTCCCATTCTGCAGGCCTTGATGGGACAGCATCTTCAGAAAGATGGGCTTGGTCGCCTTCCAGAAGCTTCCATCACCTCCCTTCCCTTCTGTCACCCTCTTTATCTCTTTCCTTGTTTTGTCTGGAACCTACAGTTGGTTTCTTGGGTCACTTTCTTCACTTATGTACTTGTGTTCTCATTTTGCTTTTTCCTCTTTCTCTTGAGGGGTGAACCTATAGGAACTGAGGTCAGCCACTCCCTTGGTCCTCTTTGCCCACACCTGTCATGAGGCCAGCCCTCCTGGGGCCTTAGGAGACCCTTGCTAGGAAGGCTGAGACATCCCCTGAGGAAGAAGGGAAACAAAAGCACGACAGAGTGCCCTGTGGGGAGGATGAGGTCTGGGCTCCCCAGCCTATAGGAACAGTCCAGCCAGGGGCAGAAATCTTAGGCCAGCTGGTCAGAGCCAGTCAAGGCAGAGGAGATTCCTGACCTCTGGAAGGGCCCTGCACCCAGCTTATTTGGCCAGATGTTCTTGGGAGGGTCTCATTGTCACCTTTGGGTCTGTGACCCCGGCCACAGCCAAGGAGCTTCCTTTACACTTTGAAGATTTCTTGAGTGCTTTGGGGTGTGCCTTTAAGTGGCTTTTGTGTATTGTGGAATTTGGCTCTGGACAGCCTCATTTTTTTAAGGGATGAGCTGAAGCCTGGCTGTGTTGTTTGTTTTTGCTTTCTGTTTCCTACCTCGCTCACTGACCGGCCTGTTTCTGAGGGCATCTAGCCATCCAGGCTGCCTCCTCATCTGGTGCTGATAGGCAGCAGCTTCTCATCCTGTCTGTCGGGTGCTGGCCGGCGGGGGATGAGACTGTGAAAAAGGGCAAGCTTTCTCTTATGCTATTCGCTTTGGTTCTTTCTTTGAATATTCTTGGTAGGGGAGGGATTGCAGGGATGCTTTGGGGTGTGAGCACCAGCCTGGGTTAAAAAGTTCGACAATAATGAGCTTGGATCCCAAGGTGCTCCCCTGTGAATCCTGACCTCAGTTTCCGCGGGCGGTGGCTGGTAACTATTGGTTTCAAATGCGAGATGGGAGTCTTCATCTCACCATGTGTGGGATGTGCCCCATGGGGCTGTGTTTTGTAGGCAGTGAAGTTAAGGCTTGCCCAGAAAAATAACATGTTTTCCTTGCCTGGTGCTTGAGCTGTTTGCCCGGTGACTGACTGATTGGTGGTTTGGGAAGAAAGGAGACATTGGTTCACTTGGGTGTCCAGAGGATTTTTTGTGTGTGTTTGTGTAAGTGGTTGTTTCTGTTTCTTTGGAAACAGTGGAGGACAGATGAGGAAATAACAATGATACTAGTACTTATGACTTAAAGTCCTTGAAGCATCTTACAAACACAAACTTGATGTCCCTATTTCAACAATTCTGTTGCTTTGTGAGTATCAGCAACCGTTCAATGTTTGTATTGCAAAGGTAGATAGGAAAATCGAGGGCTTTGGAAGTAATTGGGAATATTGCAGTCTTAACCCCTATGCATGTCTCTGCAGAGGCACTTAGTGGAGAAGATAAATCAAAGCTGTATCCAGTGAAGGCTTTCTTTCAGCCTTGATGGGAAACGCTTTTCTGAGATGAAAAATACTTGACACATAGGATATGGTGGTATGCAGAGGATGTATTTTCATTAAGTAAAATTTTGACTACTCCCAGTGCTTAAGCACTCCAACCTGAAAGCAATCTGTTCTGCTTTTAGGGGCAGAGGCCTGGGATTATTCTTTAACTTTCCAGTGACCTGGGTTAGGAAATGTTGCTATTACTGAGAAGCCATCTCTTCACTTTCTCAAGTTAAAATGAACCAGTCATTGATTATGCCATGACTCCCTTTTCATTTTTTTACAGTTAACTCACTCTGTAGTCCTGATTCAGAAATAGTTTTTCTTTTTTGTGATACTGTGAATTAAACCCAGGGCCTTCACACTGAGCTACATCCCCAGTCCTTTTTTTAATTGTTTATTTTGAGGCAGAGTCCCACTAAATTGCTGTGTTGCCCAGGCTCGGCTGGAACCTTTGATCCTCCTGCCTCAGCCTCCCAGAAGTGCTGGGATTACAGGTAGGTGCCAAAATGCCTGACTCAGAATTACTTTTAAAAATTAAATATCACACGGAGAGGATGATGGAGAATGAAGGAGAGGAAAAAGAGAAAAGAATAAGAGTAAGAATAAGAACACATACTAGGATGATAAAAGAAAACATAGCTTGCTAAAGAAATAGCCCAGGTGGAGAGGGACTGTGACAAAAACATCCTCCTCTGTGCTAGTTTCATTTCTGATGCCTCCCGTTCAGTTTGAAGCAACTGCTGATTGGAAACTTGTTGAAATCCCTTCTGAACTCCGTCTGTGCGTCCCACCTTTGTCTCCACTGAGTCAGAACTGCAGACACAGGGCTGCCAGGTGGAGATCAGGGTGTGGATTTGCCAGCAGAGTGCGTTGCCTGCGTTTCTGTGGTCAGGAGCAGCCTCGGGGAAGGTAAACAGACATGTGCAACTTCGGCTCTGGCCTAAGCTCAGGGTGGCGGGTCTCATGCTCCTTGGCTCGCTCAGGTAGCAAGAGACAGATTTTATTCCAGGCTCAAGTGATTTATTAAACCCGCCTGTAGGCTGGCAATTATTTCATTTTTATAACAACTGTGCAAAGGGGGTTTTATTGTCAATGCTGTCCAAGGAAAAACAAGCACCTGCAGCCAAGCTTAGAGTTGGCTGGTGTCTTGCAGCGCCAGGCTTTTGAACACAGGAGGGACTTTGTAGTCTTTCTTGTTATCCAGTCTCCTTCAGAAGATAAAGAAAATAACGTTGCTCTGAGCCTTCACGTAAAAAACTGGAAGATAAGGGTTTGCTTGATAATTGCTACATTATCAGGGAATCACAGGTCAGGACTTGTTCTCTATATCCCATGGAATCTCTAGTCTCCCTACACATGTCATTGAGTATAGACATAATTCTTCGTGCCATCTGACACCTAGGCAACTCCATGTACTGCTAGCACATGTATAATAAAGACAGCGATCAACATTTCATAGTATTTTGTAGGTTATGAAGTGCTTTCTCACATAGCATCCCAACTGACTCTCCTAATATCCCTGGGAGTCAGATAATGCCAATATTGTTGATAATCTCTTGTTATGTGAGAAAGATGATGTTCAGAGAAGTTAAGTAACTTGCCCCAGATCACACAGCTGGTAAGCAAAGCAGCAGATATTTATTGTAGATTTTCTAACAGAAAATCTGCTTCCCTGTCCACAAAAGTAGGCTTACCACAAATAATGCAGTCTGACTTATTAGGTTTAAAAGCAAAATAAATTAAAACAAAGGCATACAGAAAGCCCTTTCAATTCAATTAAAATATTGCTCCGGAGATGCGTGCGTGCGTGTGTGTGTGTGTGTGTGTGTGTGTGTGCGTGCTCCCATGCTAGCACACAGACCTTGAATTAGCATCTTACTGTGAGGAATATATAGCTGTGAAAGGAGCCTATGTGGTATTTGATATAGTTAGGAAACAGTGTCACTTTCTCATGGACTCAACTTTCACAGCACTTTGCTCACCTATTTTATGGGCTTTAAAAGTCTGTTTCACTCCATGGACATCCTAGGATACCTCACCTCCCTGCTGGCCATCTGGGCCCAGAATGCGGGGGCTGTTTATCCCTCTAGCAGGAATCCTCATGCATGGTAGGTGCTCGGTAATTCTGTGAGGCAAAAGTGAATGAATGAGACCAGTGTCCTTGGCTTCCCATCCTACTCCTATGCATGCTGAGGTCGCGTCACATTTGAGCAAGTTCACTGTAACAGGTGATCGATCACTGTCCACAGGCTGCTCTCCACGAAGCAGCCTGGGAACAATGCCTGCTGAAGAGTCCTTGAATTCTGTCGTGGAGCAGCCGCAGATCTCCTGTGTGCTTTTGCAGGGCTAACCTCTTCCCTGCCCCTATTCAGCCTTCAACAGAAGTGTCTCATAGTCTCCCCGGCCTTGCCACTGCTGGGAGCTACATGCACAGCCCTTCCTTTTCTTTCTTCCCCCTGGAAGTATCCAGGCCCAGGGTCTATCTTAAGGTCTGACCTATTCCCCCTGAGCAAAGAAAGCACATTCATGCTTAGCCTGTGTTCCTAGGTTCTGGAAAGCCAGGGCATTAAAAAAAAAAAGACTCCTCTTTCCCTTCCATGCTGACTTGGGGTGAGGTCTCTAAAATGGTGCTGTTGTTTGGGACTCAGAGCCCTGGGGGATCAAGAAGCCGGGCTGTTTGTTTGCTAATGGCTTGGACCTTTTGATGAATTGGAGTCTGGTACAGCACTCACCCCTGGTGGGTGGGGGTTCAAGGAAAAGGCCTTTCCTTTCTGCATTCTTTTTCCAGGATGTTTTAGTGGATTTATAGGCTTTAGTGACTTGTTCTTTTGTTTAATAGGAAGTCGAGCAAGACATGAAGGACTTTTCTCCTCCATGGAAATGATCTGGTGATCTTCAAAAACATGACTTATTTCTGCACTTTTGAAGTACAAATTTAATGATTCAAGTTTAATGAACCTTGTGCAGGGCCCCGATTTCTTATTCTGCCTCCTAGGAGATCAGTATCCTGTTCATGTTCCCTTAGGAACTAGGCATGAGATTTGAATCTCAATTTAACTGCAACTCTTGATTTATTCTGTATATAAAATCGACTCCTCAATAAGAAAACTGAACAGGCCAATAAAGAACAGGCCACTTGCATATATATAATTGTGTATTTTTTTCTGTTTGGCTTATTAAACTTTCTCATTGAGAAGTTGGTCAGGAGTTAGATGTTCCTCTCGTTAGTCCATGAACTAATGACCAATGGTGACAGCAACATTGAAATATAATTTAGAAGCTTGATTTCCATGCAAGTGTTAAAAAAAGCAGAAAACAAGACATACTGTATGTGATGAATTATGTTTTAGTAATAATGCAAAACCAAATTTTAAAAAGGCCTCAAAGCAAGGGCCCTGATTCTATCTAGGGCTAGTGTTCATAGTGGTAAGGGGAGTTAACTGTATGTTGGTAACTGTAGGTGGCCAACCAGATTATTTATTTATTTATTTATTTATTTATTTATTTATTTATTATGAGCAGAATATATTTACTGAGAGAAAGAAAGCTTCTGTCTGAGAGAGAGAGAGACAGAAGAGGTCCCGAGTGGGTTGCCAAAGATTCTGGCTTTTTGAGAGACTTTTATAGATGGGTCCAAGTTGGGGAAAACATGGGAACTCAAAAGGCAAATGGGCATGAGGTGGGACAGAACTATGGTCAACCAATAAGATTAATTGCTCAGGTAAAATTGACCAAATCAGGGACGAATAGGGAAGCGAGTCACGTAGCAAGGGAGCATTCTTAAGGATCAGTGACTCTTCCTATACGGGATTGGGATGGTCAAGGTGATCCACACCTATTTAGAATGTCAGTCCCTGATGTTTCTACTTAGGGTGTCCAACCAGATAATTTACCTAAAAAGAAATCTACTCTAGTTTATACCAGTTCAGTCATCTGTCTGCTGTGTGGATTGAACCTCAAAGAGTATGCTCATGGGTGGCTAAAGATCCTGGGTTTTCCTTGCACTAACAGGAAATGTTAACTTCACATGCTTTTTGAATGTTCATAAAGTTTTAGTTGGCATTGAATCTAGCCAATCCTAAGCTTAACTTTGCCCAAATTTTTCAGAGGTGCATATGTACTTGGTTCCTTACTTTCATTTCCTATCCTGCATACTGTCTTTTTATTGTCCTGCTCTTCCTATTGCCTTAACCTTCTCTGTTTTTTACATTAAAATAGGTGTTGATGTGGGCTGGGGGCCGTGGAGATGATGTTGTTATTATTCTTGCAGAAACTGCACCACTGACTGTCTGGTCAGGAGACTCCAGTGTCACACAGGACTGTCTACTCTGCACAAGACAGAGTACTCCATGTCCCTGGCTCCCACACATTGTGGTCATGCCCCCCCAAAACAGTAGCAATTACAAATTGCCTTCATATATTTCCAAATCCCCTTACTGGGCTCTGCAAGAAAATGATGCCTTTTGTAGGAAAGCAAATGAAAAAATGGACCTTTGCTAATAGTTAGAATACAAACCTTATTAGAATGAAAACGTAATCTTTCAGTGACACGCAGCCTTAACATGGCCTTTAGGTGACCTGGTCATACCATCAAATGCTCACATGCTTGACATTTGAAGCAGAGCGTGTTAGGAATCTAATCAAGCTTTGGGTATATTTTTACTTGGTGTTCAACTGACAGCGTGGGGCATAACAGGCTCAGAGCTTCAGGCTAGGTGAGAATACAAGCTGGAAAGTGCCTGGCTTTCTGTAGGAGTCAAGGGCCAAAGCACCCCTTTTGATAGGACCACCCTCAAATTTCTTCTAGCAGTATTAATAGTAATTTTAAAATTTAATAATAAGATGAAATAGTCTCTTGATATCCCGTCAAAAACAGAGCAGTTGGTCATAATTACCACTGCGTTTTATGCACTGGCCACATTTTGTGATTCCGATTCATGCAGTAGAAGAAAATTCTCAGATGTTTTGTTTATTATTTCATTTTGTAAATTACATAGACCAAACACACATTGTTGCTGGAGAAACAAGGTTACATACTCAACGTAAAGATAGAAAGAAATTCTGTCTGGTACTTGCACAAGTAAAAAAAAAATATCAGAAAGGTTGTGATTTTTCAGAGTATTTTGAAATATTCATACTAATTTACAATATTTTAAAAATCAAGTTACCTAAAGTGTATGAAAGATTACCTGGAGGCAAGTAGTTCCATTTGAAATTGTGTTATAAATCTAAAAGGGCAGATTTTACTATAATAGAGTAAAAAGAGTGGAATAAACTCTACTGCTTTCTCTCGGATTTTTTTCCAAGGCCCGTTGCAGTTGACATGAGTTAAAAATGTTCCCAATATTGTATTCAGTTCCTTTTCCATCGTAGCTTTTTCTTCTTAGGACTTTATAAAATGGCAACGAAGAGCTTACTGAAACATAGAAGTGACAAAAGTCAACCTAAACCCTAATCATTCCTTGTTTCAGATTTCCTTTCTTCTTTCTTATTTCTCTGTAATGAGAGCAGATACAAAGGAAAAGAGTTTGCCACCTCCAGCATGTTTTCTGAGGTGGTGTTCAGACCCATTAGAAACAAACCAAGTGATCTGATTACATTCAACATTTCCTCCTAAACCAGAGAATTTCTATGCTGGTGTTTTGTAGACTACGTCTATGACAAGTATGCTTTTCTCAGAGATGAGATGCGTACTGCAAAAAATGTACTAGATGGGAGCGAGGACCTGAATACCCACACTCAGGCAGACATACAAGATTGCACCTCTGATGCCTCACACTGGTGCTTAGCAAGAATGTTCTGAACTATTGAACCCATAGATAGGAAAGTTAAGACAGGATTATGCAGAACAAAAGTTGAAATTAGTCTATAACTTTGAAAAAAAGTCCTCATATCTAAAACAACCTATGGAGCACTCAAAAAAAAAAAAAAAAAAAAGGAAAGAGGAATCTAACATATGAAAGCCCGATTCCACAGGAATGCTTTCCCATATACAGCATTAACGCCACATATATAAAACCACAAGCCCCTGCTGAAGTCCATGAGGGGACATGAGCCCCCTGCACTCTCTCCTGGTAGGGCCTCTTTTGGGGAGTGAGACTGGGTCAGCTTCAGAGATGAAAGCTTGTTTGGAAATCCTTCCTTCTGGAAACAGTGAACCTCATGCAAAGCAAACTTTTGACAGTTCTTACACATGATAGAGTGTGTGACACAATCCAACAGAGGTCTCTGGCTCAGATTGTAGGAGTCTGAATTTTTGGGTTATGAGGAGATGGTGAATGCTTTTGAGGATATGGACCCTCTTCTGCTTTGACTGGAATAGTAATATTTAGCTGCCGGGTAATAGCCAAGCTCAGCACTTCTTGGGAAGAGTTCTGGCTGTAAATTGTGCAGGATGGCATCTAATTCATACCTAAATTCTGGTGAAATTTTTACTCATAAGGTACAGTCTCACTCTTGGTCTCATTCCTTGTATAAATCTCTGGTTTGAAAACTGCAGCATTTAGGCGTTACAAGCTTGAGGGCTGAAATGTCACTTTTAAAGCAGGGTTAAAAAGGTCACACAGCTGCAAATAATAATAGCCCAATGAAATTCAGATTCTAACTGCAGCCCACTTCAAGAATAACACTGAAACAGGAAACAAGCCCACCCGATCTTTTTACCAGTAAAGCTAGTAAGAACACTACTGATAAAGTGTGTGTGTGTGTGTGTGTGTGTAAAACAGGGAGAGAGAGAGATAAAGAGGCAGACACAGAAAGAGACAGAAACACATACATAACAAGACAAAGACATACAGAAAAGTAGACATACAAAGAGATAAGTTTTAGAGAAAGAAGACACAAAGATCAAGACAGAGATTCACAGAGATACACAAAGATACACAAAGATGCCCTCATAAACTAAGTGATTTTGTTGGACTGAAATTCAAGGTCACTTATTTTCCCATTCGAAGTTATATTATTCAGCTGTGAAAAAAAAAGATATATTTAAAGTCTAAAAACTTTTCTTTTGCAATTATCTTTTTCAAATAGCACTTTTTTGAATGATCCTGTTATACAGTATTTTACTACAATGGTCCTGTTTTACAGATGAAGTAAGATAATGAAAGATACAATATTCCTCCCATAGAAAGTAATTCTTAGTCCCAAATTGAATATGTAATTCTTTTCCAACAACCAGCCGTGTGTGGGGAGAACTCTTGCTATGAAAGTAGAATCTGGCATCTTAGAATAAAATAATATAAATGTAGAGGTTTTTTTTTTTTTGACATGTGTGTATGTTAGGTTACTACTGTATGTATGATTCCTTGCTTTTCTGACCAATACACTGAAAGAAATACATTTTTTCAGAAATACAAAGTGCCGATTGGCTATGCCCTTAAGAAATTTAGTTAATTAAATAACCTTTAATTCCAGCAAGAGTATTATCCATTGTGACTGACTCAAGCTGCTCTTATTTGTCACCTGTCCTGAATACTTTAGGAAGGTCCCGTTTCTGGAACTCTTTCAGATGTGTCAGAAACTCAATAAGGAAGTGAGGTTTTTCACATGAGTCCTGACAAGAAGGTTCTTCTCACACTCACGATAGGACAATAAATCCCTGCAAAAGTTTAACATTGCTATTAAAATTCAAGCCCCCATTCAGATTTATAATGCATCACAACAAGGTTAACAGTACCAGAGCTGATGGAGACATATCAATGTATTAGCACTTACTGATACTTGCAATTTCAGTTTGTAACGTTGAAGATCCCGTAACTTCAGTATTGATAATTGTACATGCCGTGTTTTCAGGTTTAAACATTACTATTCCCAATTCTATATCACTCTATAAATCTCTCTGCTGCATTGAGGGACACTTACACTATTTCATTGGGATTGGAGTTTAATGCTAACCGAGGATTGGTGATGGCTGCCTGTGATTCAGGTGGAGTAGCAACATCTTGGCTGCTCATGGTAAACTAGACAATGTCCGCCCTGCCCCCCACTTGTTACCTTTCAATTTAAAATACACATTTGCTATATTTTCTGTAGATGATTCAAGCTTTTAGTAACATTTGCTTTTTGCGGTGTTTTCCTTTCCTGAAACACTATTTCCAAGTATATCCCTAAATGGCTGGCAAAGCATTTGAATGGATTGCATCAGCCATTGTAGCCGATTTCCTATTTTAGACCAGGAATTTGTGGGGTCAAACCCTGAACAATGAGAGATTCTTGCTCACTTGAGGCCAGAACAATCTGGTGGCAGTTGAGGGTTTGAATTGTAAATCAAGCCTGTCATCTCCTTGTCAGCTATGGAAACCTCAGTTCACTTTGTGCATGATGAGGGTTTTTGTTGTTTTCCAGAAATCTGATGGGAAATTAGACTCATGAAGCGTTTGTTGTAGTTGAGCCTTGAGTCTGAATTTTGGAAAAGAAGAACAAATATTAGTACTATTTAAAACCTATTAAATGGTGGGAGCATCTGCTACAATTATGAGTGTTTGGTTTCTAACCAAAGTGATGGGGGTCGTCCTGTTTTTCAGAGCATGCTCTATAGCGTCATATATGGCCTGCACATAGCTCATAGACGGGACATTAGTGAGTACTGGCAATATTAACAGATTGGTTTACAATGAATTAATGTATTTTCATATGAAATTGAGTGAAAATTATTTTTTTCCACCAAAAACAGCATTGCCTTTCTTCCCCCCAGAAAACATGGAATTTCTTTTCAGGCTGTAACAAGACAGGTGGAGTGAGTGACTTGCACAACCTCTTGCCTTACTGAAAACTTGATTTTGGGCAAAAGAAAGTTCAAAAACCACTGCCTCAGGAGGAGAAAACAAGTAGGCTGTTTGGGGCAGTTTATTGTGATGATTCAGGATTCATTATCCATTCCACAAATATTTATTGAACGCCTACTATGGAAGCTTCATGTAGTGGAGCCGAGGGCATGGCGATGCCAAGCAAAACTTGGCTTATTAAAAATTCCAGCCAGTAAAACAACTGGATGGGAAGTAAAAGGATGAAGCCTGACTTCTGAGGACCAAGCATGGATCAGCCTGGCTAAAATCATGCCTGAATAATTTGCCCCACTTGATGGATGATAAAAGAATCTATGCAGGACTTTAGTAGGAGTCGGTTTGAAAGAATAATTATTGCAATATGTGCTAGAAAAGAACCATAATAATAGACCATAAAAATAAACCATGGCTCTTGACTAGTACATGGGGCCAGATCATGCTGGCTAATAAAAGTAACGAAGTGTACGTGGTAGAGTGGTACCATTTAGTAAAACTATTGCGAACACCTACAATTAGAATTAGTGATGGAGTGTTATTTGCCTAGGATAAAAGTGGGAACTGAAGAGCATCACAATAAAACAGTTGAGGTTTATACACTCATCTACACACCCACTCACCTTAGACCTCATTAATCACTTAAACTTATTTTATATTAGCAACCGCCATTTTACTGTAAGATTTTTATTTCAGTGTTACGTTGCCAAACTATTTGGTGCAGATTTATTATAGAGTGTGTAATAGATTGATACAGACTTATTTATGTTTAAAAAAAGCTAATAAAATGGCAATAGTAATGCAGTAGAATCTGCTGATGACTAAATTATAAATGATTTGAGGACAGACTTTGTATATCTCCTGAGGCATAATTCTTTTCCTGACATGTCTCAGTGGATATCAGATTGCATGATCATATTTCTCTAAGTGTAGCATCCACATCATGAAGGCTCAATTAGGCAGGGTAATCTATATAACTGAGCTTTGTTATATCTCCAAGTATTATCATCATAGTATATTTCCAAGGTATTTGCTGCAACTTATATGCAAATCGTAACCAGAAAGTAAGATAAGGTAGCCAATGTTGTTAACAAACAGAATTGCTAAGGTATTAGCTAATGGGCTTGAATTTATGGGGAAGTCAGCATTTTGATGAGTCAGATTTGGGAATGGAGTTGTGATTACAGTAGAAGAAGACTTTCTTCTCATACTTGTGTGACTGTGTTTGGTCAGTCTCTTTCCTCATTTGGCTTATTCATGAATCTCCTTAAACTTTAAGCAGTAGCACTTCTAGTCTTCACAAATTCTATTTCTTGGACATTACTTTAATTGTTATCATTAATTATTATCTGCAGATGCAGATCACAAATGTGTATGTATAGAACTTTCCCATTTCATGTCTTCTAATCTTAATGTCGTTAAAGGGGCATTTTTTTATATTATGAAATAAAGCTCTCAAGTGATATCTAAGAAAAACTCACCTATATAAATAAGGGAGTAATTTATAATTTTATAAATAGGGAATAATCAGAGTGAGATTCCAACAACATTTGCCCACAGACCTTTCCTACTTCCAAATATACTTACTCCTTTTCTCCATGGTAGCCCCCAAATAAAGCAATAATAAAACACAGGCATGAGGGAGTTGAACACTGATATTGACACCTTCTTGTAAAGGAGGGGACATTGAGGCATGAAGTGGTTGAACGATCTGGCAGTTGTCAACTAGATGGGGCCCACAGAGACAGAGAAGTTCTAGGAAAGCATTTTAAAAAATTTACTAGAAAAACATGGCATTTTTAATTAATGGATAACCCCATTACTTTGTTGTTTATTCTACCTTGAATCAAAATCATTTCTCAGCTTTAAAATCACTCTTTATTTTGAGACTTAGATATAAATTGTTAATATTCATAGTGGGGGAGGGATGCTTTAAGATCAGCAATGGTCAAGTGAATAATGGGACCCAAGAAGTTATTTTAATTGCTCACAACTTTCCTCAGACAAGGGCAGCAGCAAGGCCCCAAAGATATTTGTATTTTCTCTTCTTTGTCTAAATATAATGCAGCAAAGTGACTTAAAATTACAAGAAATGTCTTATAGATATTATGAGTAGAGGAGAAGCATTCAAAGGGTTCCAACACTAAGGAATGATAAGGTTTAATGGAAATTTTCATTACTTGATTTCATCATATTGTATGGATGGTATTAAATCTTCACACTGTATTCAATAAATGTGTACAACCCATGGGAAATTCTGCCAAAGCAAAAGGGTATTATTCTGTGAAAATTGCATACCTTGAAGAGAGTTTGCAATTTTATTTTTTTATTTTTATTTTTAATTTTTTTTTTGAACATGGTACATGACTTTTAAACAGGGTAAAAAGCAATCAGTAAGGCTACCATAATGCCTCTTGTTATCTGCAGTATACCTGCCCATACCATCAAGGATAAGTAAAATCAAACAAAATACAACAAACTAAAACAGTAGAAACAAAACAAAACAAAACAAAGCAGAGCAATGTAAACAGTACAGAATTTCAAGATACTAGCAAAACAGCATTGGCTACCATAATATTTGTTATCTTCAGAATAGTTGCCTACACCTTCAGACATATTACAATCAAACCACACAGAATAGAGTAAAATCAGTCAAAACAAACAATGAAAGCCATACAGGGTTTCTAAACAAGCTAAATGGACATCCTCCATGGCTGCAATTATATATTTTGTTATCTTTAAAATAGCTGTCCATGCCATCAAGTATAATAAAATCAAACAAATCAGAATAAAATGAAACTAATCAGAACAATGAATACAATCTGAATTTCAAATCATGATAATAGATTAATAGTGGTCATTTCTTTCCCTTTTTAGATAATTCCTCCCCTTTGACTTTCCCAATATGT